>APFE031043687.1:0-32108 GCA_000404065.3 Pinus taeda | reverse complement strand
AAAAAAAAAAAAAGAAAAATAAAACAACTTGAAAATTCATTAAGTAATCATAATTTAAAAAAAAAATTGGACATAAAAAATTTTAAAGTGTGAAAAATAAGTCCTCAAAAAAAAGGTATGCTTCATCAACACGTTGCATCTACACGTTTAAAAATCGGTATGAAAATCACTAACATTTAAAAGAAAATATTTATATTTGATACATAAAGAAAATTTAAAGTGTCAAAAATATGCTTCGAAAAAGAAGAAGTGTATTTTGCATCACCATTTTTCAAAATTGAGTCACGTTTTTACTACCCCTATGAAATGGGTAATTGTATCGTTTATTTAAAGTGCCAAAACCTATGCTCTAAAAAAAATATGTGTGGAGACATTACTTGATAAGAAGAAAATTTCAGTTACAAAAATATAATGCTAGTCTAAAATACCTATTTGATCAACCTAATTTAAATGCTGGACAAGAAAGATGGTTAACATTCATTAGTGAATATGATTTTGAGATTAAACATATCAAGGGAAAATAAAATACAATATATGATGCCTTAAGTAGGGAACTTGATGCAGGAGCATGCACTCAGACGGGAAAAGCTTGCTGTTCCTATGTTTTTCCTCAGTTAGAAATAGGAAAATGCCATCTTTTTAGATAGAATAAGGCATGACAAAGGAAAGCTAGGATTTTTAGGTACTGTTGCTTTGGTTTGAGTAATCGCTTTTGTAATAAAGCAGCTAGAATAGGAATGGGAAAAATCAGGAAAGTTTCTTCTAGAGTTAGCTTTTATGTATGCATGGAAAAACAGGGATGGAAAAGGCGCGGACCTGTGTGTGAAGGAGTAATAAAAAATAGTTAGCTGTGTAATAATTGGGGGAGGTGCTGTTCATAATTGGATTTGCTGAATAGAATAATGGAGAACTTGGCTCCAAACTGGCGGTGTCATGTGTAATGTGAATGTCTGAATTTATATTAAATCGGTGCTTATAATTCTTGAAAGAAACCTGGTGCGAATGCTGTAGTCGTGTATTTTTATGGGCCTGTGGATTTTTGTTTGAAACGCTGTCATTTAATTACCAATACTCTGTGTTATTCCGTGGGTGAAACGCTGTCATTTAAATTGAAATTGTATTGTTATTATATGGAACGCGTGGAACTGTGGTTCATTAACGGTGCGCTGTTCCCATAACCAAAAGCTGTGCATGATCGAAAGAACAGTGTTTGTGTAAGGTGAGTCGGTTAAGTGTTAAGCGCTATCCTCCTTATTATGTCCGCCCATCAATTTATCCAAACAGTTGTTCTATAATAGATATGGTGTGTTGATATTGTCGCGCGCTGCTCCATAGTTCCATACCTGTCCACCAAGTTAATACGATGCCAAATGGGACGCGGGTCAATTAAAATAGATATGTGCTAATCCAATTAACAATGGCTGTATTAAGTTTTGGCAAGAAGGCGTTTAAAAGGTGTTTGATTTTATGATTGCGTAGCATTGCCCGGCGTTAAAGATCCTTTAAGTGTTACATATATTGAAGAGCAAAGTTCATGACCCAGGATCTCCACAAATTGCATGAAGAACAGATTGAAGACATAGAAGGTATAACCATCAGATTTGGAAGGTTGTCATTGCAACCAGACAGTGGTTCATCATTTGTGGTATCAGAGCCAGCCACTGACATAGAGTTGAATCTCAGGAGAAGGATGGCTTTCAGGGTTGGAAGAGGACGAGGACGTGGACGTGGTGGAAGAGGACGGCATGCTGAGAATGTCCAATTGAGGGGAGAAATAGAGGAGCTGCGAGCTAGGTTGGATGCACTAACCTCCGGCAGGAATATAGATGATGGAGACGTGAGTGAACCCGAAGCTGAAGGTATTGAAGAGGAAGCGGTAGAGATTACTCCTGAGATGAAGCTCTTTCAGTCAGTGATGAAAGCCACAGCCAGGCCATGGAACCAGTTAGTACCAGTATATCAAGGAGGACTAAATCCAGAAGAGCTGATTGACTGGATTAACAGTATGGAGAAATTCTTCGATTATGAAGAAATGGAAGAGGAGAAGAAAGTCAAGTTTGCTGTCACCAAATTAGTGGGCCATGCAGCGCTCTGGTGGGATGGTGTACAGGCAGAAAGGAGAAGACTGGGCAAGCAGCCAATCAAGAATTGGAGCAGGATGGCAGCAAAGCTTAAAGGTAAATTTCTACCCATTAATTATCAGCAAATGTTATTTAGACAAATGCAAAATCTTAGGCAGAGAGCCTTAACAGTGAAGGAATATACAGAAGAATTCTATAAGGTGAGCATAAGAGCTGGAGAAGCCCAGAATACAGATGAGAGGGTGGCAAGATATCTGAATGGCCTCAGAATGGACATTCAGGATGAGATTAGTTTACTGTCTCCAAAAACAGTAGAAGAAGCCTATCAGATAGCACTGAAGGCTGAAGAAAAACTCATGAGGAAGCAGTCTGCCCGTGGGAGAGGGACTTTCAGAGGAAAGGAAAGTCAAGGTGGTAGTGGAAGATCTACAGCACCTGCAGAAGGATCTAGCAGTAGCTCAACCCAGCATGCATCCACAGGAGGTGATGCAAGAGGCAGAGGGAGTTTTTCCAGAGGTAGAGGAGGCAGAGGAGGAGGCAGAGAAGTAAGATGCTACAGATGCAATAAGCTGGGACATAGAGCTTTTGAGTGCCCAGAGAGTGCCGACATAAAGTAGAGGAATGCAATTGTTGCTCCAGCTGAGGAAGAGGCACCAGTGGCAGCAGTGACAGAAGAGGTGGATACAGCAGAAAGCGGAGAGTCTTTGGTACTTAACAAAGTTTTGATCAAGCCAGCAAAGGAGGTCACTGAACCGCCACAAAGGAAAACTTTGTTCAGGATAGTATGCAAAGTTCAAGGGAAATGTTGCCAGATGATCATTGATAGTGGCAGCACTGACAACTTGGTTTCTACAGAGGTAGTAGAGAAATTGAAGCTGAACACAAGGAGGCACCCAACACCGTATAAAGTTTCCTGGTTGCAATAGGGACATCAACTGCTGGTAAGTGAACAGTGTGAAATAGAATTCCAAGTGGGCAAGTACAAGGATAAAGTTGTTTGTGATGTGATGCCTATGGATGTGTGTCACATATTGCTGGGGAGGCCTTGGCAATATGACAGAGCAGCCATGCATGATGGGAAGAGGAACACCTACAAATTTGGAAAGGATGGTGTCAATCATACATTGTTGCCTTTGCAGGAGGATGTACCAGGACAGAAGACTGATTCAAAAACTTTGTTATTTGGAGGAAAGGAATACTTGGAGTAGACAATGGATGTACAGTTGAAACAAGAACTCACAGCAGCTGAGTTGGAAGAGGAAGTTCATGCGAATGAAGAAGAGGATCAGCTGGAAGAACTGGTATCTGAACTGACAAGTGAGATTGTTAAAACTTGTAGTTTTCCAACTGACAAGTTGTGCATGAATGCAGGTGATGAGATATTAACAACAGAAAGCTTGGCCTGTGGAAGTATCAAAGATTGTACAGAAAGTTTTTCAAAGGAGTTTACAGTGTTATGGCATGAGTTAAGTGTTCTGGAGCAGAGAATAGAGACACAGAGGATAAGTATTCAGGATATAAAAATAGAGATGAATGGAAATAAAGAGGTTCCAGAACACAGAGGTATTCTTGAAGAAGATGATGTTGAGGAGAGACTAACTGATAGTCTCAAGAATGATTGGGATCAACATACTGAAGTGCTGGCAGTGGGAAATAAGGCACTAAGGCCTTATGATTTTTATTTTGATAAGTGTTTTGTGAATGAAGGTATTATTGCAGGTACTGGTGAATATTTGACTCAATCAAGCAGTCAAATGAAAGGAGAAGGAGTTTTCTGTTCCAGAAGACAAGAGGGCATGGATGATCGGGCGGTAGTCAGAACAGAAACACGAATAAGAGAAAGGCAGCAAGTAACAACAGATGGGGACTTGCAGAACAAAGTATGGGATCCAGGCGGACAAGAAAAAAAAAAAGCATGATCAGGAGATCATGATCATTTTCAACCTTGGGAGTCTGATGCAGGAGCATGCACTCAGACGGGAAAAGCTTGCTGTTCCTATGTTTTTCCTCAGTTAGAAATAGGAAAATGCCATCTTTTTAGATAGAATAAGGCATGACAAAGGAAAGCTAGGATTTTTAGGTACTGTTGCTTTGGTTTGAGTAATCGCTTTTGTAATAAAGCAGCTAGAATAGGAATGGGAAAAATCAGGAAAGTTTCTTCTAGAGTTAGCTTTTATGTATGCATGGAAAAACAGGGATGGAAAAGGCGCGGACCTGTGTGTGAAGGAGTAATAAAAAATAGTTAGCTGTGTAATAATTGGGGGAGGCGCTGTTCATAATTGGATTTGCTGAATAGAATAATGGAGAACTTGGCTCCAAACTGGCAGTGTCATGTGTAATGTGAATGTCTGAATTTATATTAAATCGGTGCTTATAATTCTTGAAAGAAACCTGGTGCGAATGCTGTAGTCGTGTATTTTTATGGGCCTGTGGATTTTTGTTTGAAACGCTGTCATTTAATTACCAATACTTTGTGTTATTCCGTGGGTGAAACGCTGTCATTTAAATTGAAATTGTATTGTTATTATATGGAACGCGTGGAACTGTGGTTCATTAACGGTGCGCTGTTCCCATAACCAAAAGCTGTGCATGATCGAAAGAACAGTGTTTGTGTAAGGTGAGTCGGTTAAGTGTTAAGCGCTGTCCTCCTTATTATGTCCACCCATCGATTTATCCAAACAGTTGTTCTGTAATAGATATGGTGTGTTGATATTGTCGCGCGCTGCTCCATAGTTCCATACCTGTCCACCAAGTTAATACGATGCCAAATGGGACGCGGGTCAATTAAAATAGATATGTGCTAATCCAATTAACAATGGCTGTATTAAGTTTTGGCAAGAAGGCGTTTAAAAGGTGTTTGATTTTATGATTGCGTAGCATTGCCCGGCGTTAAAGATCCTTTAAGTGTTACATATATTGAAGAGCAGAGTTCATGACCCAGGATCTCCACAAATTGCATGAAGAACAGATTGAAGACATAGAAGGTATAACCATCAGATTTGGAAGGTTGTCATTGCAACCAGACAGCGGTTCATCAGAACTTAATCAATTTTGTTCTACATTAGCATCAAGTTAATCAACAAATTTGATAGATCAAGTAAGAATAGTTGTAAGTTCTAATTCAGAGTATTTGAAAGCCAAAGAAAATGTGTAGAAAATGAAAAAATGGATGAGGAAAGGACTAACTTTTTAATAGAGAACCGATATTTAATATTATATAAGGGAAGGACTTATATACCTAGATATAAATATAATTTTTTTGTCTTGGACGAACTACAGAAAAAGCTAATAGATAGTCATCCTGGTTATAAAAATCCAATTACTGTGTTATGAAAGGATTTTTACTCACAAAACATGAAAAATGAGACAATAGAATACATAGCTAGATGTCATGATTTCCAACAGGTTAAAGAATCTCATCAACACACTATTGGGTTTTTAAAACCACTACCCATTCTATAATGGAAATGGGACACAATTTGAATGGATTTTATTACTTGTCTATCAAAGTGTTGTCTCTATGAAAATCACCGTCCAAAATTTTGTTTACACTTGAATTTTGGAGCCTATTGAGGATCTTGTGATCTATCGTTCTATGGTCACTTCGTGGTCATCTAAATTATTTTAAACTATTGGGTATTCTTTAAAGTGTCAAAGTGATTAACTATCCATTCTCATTTTTTGAAGGATTCACAAACACACATCTTTCTATTTGAGGCTTGTTGGGCCAACAAAAAGGTACATTTTCCCCTCATAAATAGCTTGATTTACCATTTGTTTTCACATGTTTATCTTCATTTTATGGATAAAAGTAGAGGAAATAAAAGCTAAAGTTGGGTAAAAGTGATTAGTAACAAATTAGATAAATCTAGGAATGGAAAACAAACTTTTACTATGTTCATGCATAGAACACATGGATTGCATGATGGCCATTCAATAGATGAACAACAAAAGCTAGTAAAGGAAAAAAGACAACTTATGGGGCAAAGCAAGACAACAGAAGAACTGGAAGACCGATACTATTTTATGTTGAGATCCAATCGAGTGTTGCAAAATCGTCAGGATCCCCTGATCTTGAGGATTCGCTTCTACTATTTAATTTTCTAAATGTTATATAAGGTTGAAAGGCGAACTAAACAAGAGTTCAAAAATTCATAGTTTGTAACTATTCTTTTGGACATATAATACTTTCATCTTGGTGATGTTGTAACTTTGTTATTTATTTTAATGAAGAAGATTGTGTTTAGTTCATAATCGTATTCTGAGTATCTAATAGCAAGGAGTTTTGTGACGTTTTGGGCTCAATCAAGAGAAGATCTACTAGTTCACCTATGTTATATTCATTTTGTTTATTCTTTACTGTTTGTTATTGTTAAGTTAATATCATTATGATTACTGTGAGGATTGACGATTCTGATTCACATTTGCCTTTTATTCAAGGTTCAAGATTTAGCTATGTGTTACATATGCATGATTCTCTTTAAAGAATTGGTTATGTTAGTCCCAACATTATATCATTGTTCATTCTAGGTAATGTTATCATAGATTTCAAAGATAGAATTGATTGCTTTCTGTGAGATGCTTATATTGTTATTTGTTGTTCAATTATCATTTGTTTTTCAATTACTATTTGTTGTTCAATTTTCATAGTTCTCTTTCATGTTAAATGAGTTAGTTTCAATTCCAGTTAAGATTTCCAAGTGTGATTCTTTCCAGTTGCATTCAGATTCATTTGTTTTCAGAATAGTTTAAGTAGAATTTCAAAGTGTGTTATGAATTTCTTTTAGAGTTATTTATTTCAGAGTGGTTTGGATTGAATTTAAAGAGATAGGCATTAGCAATTGTGATGAAACCAATTTATTTAATTATCAGTTAACCTCTGAATTCACTACATATATAGTGCTGACACTCTTGAAATAAAAAGACTTGCCATGGGTTGACTATTAATATAGGAATTAAGATTGCCTGTAAAAATACATCTTAGTGCACCAACATTTTACTGTCGTTGTGGGGGAGAGTGTTTCAAAGTGATTTCGTTTTATCTTACTATAAAAGAATTGGGTTTTGAAAATGGGAGGTAAGAATCTGTGTAACTAGCAAGTAAAGTGCTTGCTCACTAGATTGCTTTTCAGCGAAAGCATAGAGGTTAAATAGGAATAGGTTTTTATGAATGACTAGGAATAGAAAGATAGAAAAATATCAGAACCACCCAGTTAAATCCAAAAAACCCAAGGGATCGGTGAACCTTGGGAGAACAACTTATATAGATGAAATCGTAAGAAAAGTAGAGTCTCAAGAATTAGTAGGATTCCAGACTATACCTGGGAAAAATCCTATTATAATCCCTCAAGAAGCAGGCTCACCATCTGCAGCTTATTCTGAGATTCAAAGCCAAATTGAGGATTTGAAAAGAGTCTTTAGGTTCGAGAAAATTTTCATTTGGATCCTCTACAAGAGGAAAAATTGTGTAATGTAAGAGAGGGAGAGGGTGAAACCAATGGAACTTCTAAGATACGACCTTAGTTTTCTGAACAAAGATCTTTTGTGATCCCAGATATAGGAAGTGTTGCAAAATCAACTTGGACTTCTAATCCTCCACTTACTCAAATAGCATCCCCTAAAATTATTGAAGGATATTAGCACATTTTTTACCACAAGGCGAATCAGCCACCTCAAGGTCAAACGTCGACATTGGAATACCCCATAGTCGACCAATTTTCTAATGCTCCTATGAAAGCTATTCCTTTGCATAACATCCCAACTATTCATGGGATGATCACAAAGGATCCCAGTGCATTCCTATTCGAGTTTGATGTCCTCTGCAGAGGGTATGACTATACCACCGACCCTCAAAAGCCAAAACTCTTCCCCTCTACTCTGAAGGGAGCAACCTTGAGATGGTTGATGGGTCTGGGTGGACATACTATTAACTCTTCGGGTGACATGAAAACTCCCTTCCTCACAAGATACCAAGACTTTTGCAGGACTAGGGAACTAAAAGATGAAATCTTTAAGATGGTTGTGAAGGATAATGAAACTCTAGAAGAATATTTCAAACGGTTTCATTATAATTTGTAGAGATCTCCACACACCATCTTACCAAAAGAATTCCTAAGAGCTATCTTGATTAAAGGAATGAAATAAGAATGGATAAAAACTCTAAATTTAATGGGGTAAGGAGATATTTCTCAAGAAGATTATGATGAAATCCTTTATTTGTGTATCCGGTGTTTGTGAGGAAGCACACACATAGGAATAGGAAGCTAAGATCCTATTACTAGAGGAATAAAACCACACACTAGAGGCATTACACGAATGGAAATCAGTAACCTCCTGGAAGATTTCAAGACAAAAATCCTAGGCACCCTAACCACATAGCTAGACATCCTACAGGCTAAATAGAAACAAGCCTTAGCAGAATAGAACTTGATCATTTTCTTCCCATGCTGCTAGAAGAAGCACAACCAATGGGAATGTCCATTGCACATGGTTCATACATGCACTATCTGCACCGAGGATCACACCACTGAATAATGTCCATCACTTCCAGGACTAAAAGTAGTTTTCAAGGAAGGAGAACAATAGATAGAGATAGTATATTTAGTGAACCAGTGTCAACAATGGTAGCACAAACCTATAGGTATGTCACAAGACACGTCCCATTTCTTTCCTTTTTCACCATTTAATCAGCAACAGAACCCTGACTCAGCATGGAAAGGCCAATCAACTTAATTTAGTTGGAAATCCTAGTCATTCCATATGACACCTTGGCCAACTCAATCCTTTCCGGGTAGTGGCTGGCCAAATTCTCCTTTTACTCTTGTTTGGCAAGGTAATCCCTATCCATCCCAATGGGTTGCCTCCACTTCTCAAAATGCAAACTAGTCTCCGAATTGGCAACGACCTTTGGGAATATCCAATATGCCTATGGGGATAGGTCCTCAACCTCAACTTGCATTATCAACTCCATATCCATTATAGAAAAACCCTCAGTCTCTTCCGTGCCCTTAATTTCCAGCTCAACCAAATCTAAATCCCAATAATAGACTGGTTCAACTGATGTAAATTTTTGAAAGCTCAGACTATGAGATTGAACAAAAAGAATGTAATGAACTTAGATTGAGGTTGGGACATATCATCATCCCTGAGGAAAATAGGGACCACCCATTAATTGAGATAGAAACCCCACTTGTAAATATACCACCAATTGCAATTGATATAGAAATAAAACAAGGAGAAGAGACAGATCAGGATAAAGATCCTGAGAAACCCATAGACACTTCTGCCCCATTCCCCAAAAGGTTAACGATGCCTAAATCAATTACTTATATAGATTTTGACCTTATAGGGGAACTAAAAAATCTTTTTATTAAAATTCCTCTCCTCCGGGCCATCCAAGATATTCCCATTTATGCTAAAATGATTAAAGAGTTATCTGCAAAGAAGCTTGTGTGGAAAGTAAAAAATTCACTGACCATTCATGTTGTAGGGAACTTATTTGATTTATTCTTGGGAGGGGAAACTCCGATAAAGTATGAAGATCCTAGGAATCCCATAGTTATAGTTCAAATATATTGTCACTCCTTTCCCAATAGACTAGTTGATCTTCATGCATCCATTAACATCTTAACAACAAAAACCTCTTAGACACTTGGTACTATTACTCTAGAACTAATCACCAGCCTACTACAACTTGTTGATCATTCAGTGGTAAGGCCAGAGGCGAATTTACAGGATATTATGGATTCTGTTGATTCATGTGAGTATCCATGTAGATTTTCTTGTTATAAACCTAAAGAGTCGATTGGATGGGCACTCTCTGATTTTGGGCCGACCTAGGCTGGAAATAGTTGATGCTTATATAGGCTTCTGAGAGGGAAACATGACCATTGCTAAAGGGGATGTTGTAAAAAATATTATTTTATATCTTCTTATCAAACCAAGCTTGCCCATTGTAAAAATATGTAAACAACAACCTACATACTTAGAAGAAAGCATGCATTCACTACTCATAGTAGCAGAGGCACTTGAATTCAAGGATGAGACAGAAGATGATGTTAAAATAAATTCTTGATAATGAATACTTGGAAGATCCTTTGAAGGATACTGATTATTGGCTTGAGGGGGCTTAACCCAAGTTCAACGTTAATTAGGAAAATAAATCCCTACACTATTGGCCCTTTCGGCATCAGCCAACAGAGCGTGGACCAAAGTCTCACATGAAGCAATATGGGGGGATGTTGGAACGATGTTTCTACACCCTGAGATGGTCATGATGCCAGTTTATTCCTCTTATTCATGCCTTCACGTATGTTTCTTCGCTCTAGGGATTTGCAAGACAAGCCCTCTATTCCACCGTTCAATACCTCTGTGAAAGGGTATGATTGACCTTCGCGCATCCCTATCGTGTTGCTCAGGTACTTTCGTGCTGCTATGGTAGTGTACTGTGCGGATTCCCCAATTAGTCTAGGTGACTTGCTTATCTTTGTCAAACAATTATAGTTAACACTGCGTAAACATATATTTGTAATTACATTCAATTTTCCAATGTAATTAAATTCATTTGCGCATCATATAAGCATAATAAAGGAAATTCATACATAAGACGACAAGATGCATTAACAGAACAAAGACACGGAAATTACTGAATATCTTTCTTTATTGATGTCATCCAAGTAATTACAGACTCTATTCTCCCTACACACACAGCTGCAAGGGTTTACGTACTCAGCTGTGGACTTCTACCCTAGGCCTTTGAACACTCATTTGCAGAGCCTCTATCTACACTATGACCTAGGACATAGACTTCTTACTTCAGAACCACGAATCTCTTACATGATTCTTATTGTGTGTCTCTAAAACTACTTGGAGCTTAGCTATTTTTATACAATCCCATGGTCCACGGACCATGGGTAGATCTCTTACAGCTGACTTTACTTTACAAAACTAAGGGTAGACAAACCTTTATGACTTATAACACCTTGGCACTCCACAACCACAAAATGTGAAGACTTTACAATTTTATAACAAAATTTGACTCAAACATGGGCTTTTAGCCCTAGAACTCTCCTTGGGGGATCTCGCTCCCAACATTCCCCCAAGAAAAACATTGTGACTCGCCCTTAGGTCACTCGATAGTTGCAAATATCTTTCCGTGAAGCCCTTCTAGCTCAACCCGTATGACCACTACCTCATCTATGCATTGAGTTGCTGATGAGCCCCAGAATTGGGTAACTTATTGGGCTCATTTTGCCTAGTTGTTCTTCGTCAATCCACCATTTTTCATAGCTTATGCATGTTTTTTGGTATATTTATGTTAGTTGAACGAATAAGGATAGTCACTTAACCAAGGAGGCTAACACGTTGTTAATGCAGATTTTTGGACGAATTTTGGGACCAAGGCCAAGCAATTATGAGCCAAATGACAGCCAAGCATGAAGGAACAAGGGTGAGGATTCATAGGAAGGGTGTCCCTTGCATTAAATGGACCCTTCCTCAAAATATCCACCCTCAGCTCGGAGTTTAGCAGGCCACCGAAAAGGATTCCCAAGGGAAGCCGAGCAATCTTGAGTAAAGTGGTTGATCACTGGAAGTTGGAGTAGCAGAGCCCCTTGAATTAAGGAGGGTTGTTGGAGACCCTTGTAGTGCATAAATAGGAAGGCTTCCAGCCTTTGTAGGTTACTTTTTGGACTGTTGTTGTTTTTCACTAGAGTGCTATTATTTTTTCAGCTCATTTTGTAGTTGTTGTTGTATAACTTTCTTGTGACATGGTTATTGTTGAGTAATGGAAAGCAGCTTCATTTGACATCAATTCTGAGTTTTCTTAGGAGCCTGCAGCTCTTGGGGTTGGGCCCAACCCAAGTGCCAAGGCTTCTTTTGTGTATTGTTATTTGTTTTTTATGTCTTTGCAAAATAATTTCCGTTAAGTAGATTAGAATCTTGCTTAGTTACATAGCTCATGGTTGATGATTAAGAAGGCTTTTCATGTTCAGATTGATTTGATAGGTTAATAACAGGGAAGATATTCAGAAAAAGGCTATCAAGCACCTCGGATCTCACCTCTCCCTTAGTGGGACCATGAGCTGGGACCAACGTGACCTTGTTGCCACCAAAAACACTGTCTTTGCTTCACCATGCAATTATTAGTGTTAGGTTCTCGTTTGCCGAAGTTGATATTAGTTGTGGTTACATGTTTAGGTTCATGATTGCTTAGTTTCATAGTTACTTCACATGATTTTGTTGCAAATAGACCTCTGTTCATTTTCGTTGCTGTTATCTAGGTTAGATTAGGTCAAAGAAATTAGGTCCTTGATTTGCCAAGTCTTTGTTTGTTTAGTTTGAAAAATAACTTGTAGAGCACCTCTAGTACTTCTTCATTTGTCCATACTCCATCAATCCCACCTGCTCCATCCTCCAACCTAGATTCTTGCCTCACGTTTGCCACATTCGCTCACTTTGCCCTAATTCCCATATTTTTGTGCAACATTGCTCCACGCCTTGAACAAATCCAACCATCCTCGCCACTCCTCAGCTCCATTCACCAAGTCCTAGACATCCACACACCCTTATCTCACCTCCATACCCATTCCTTCACCTTTCTTCCTCCATCCATCCTCCAAAATCCCCTTTCTGAACATCTTGTAGAAATTCTAGAACATCCTGTAGAACCCCTGCAGACTTCCTGTAGAAGCTCATGAAAGCGGTCTCTTGATAGAAAAACTCTGTGAAACTCCCTGGAAGGGTGCTAGGGACCCCTTAAGCCCCCTCTGAACCTTCCCAACCTCCTGCAAGCATTTCCTCTCGCCAATCCACCTCTGCACAGTCAAAAACAGTGAAAGCACATGCATGATAATTCTGACAACTTAGTCAAAAATACAAAAAGATGTTTTCTTCAGATAGAAGTAGCCTAGACACATGTATTTTACCTTCCTAGAAGTCAATGGCATCTCTTTCAGTAGCTTGCACCCTCTTTCTTGCATCAGTAGGGCTACTTGGTAAAATTAGTGTTTGCTAGGGTTTGCATTTCCTTTCAGCTTTTCAGTTTCTTTTTGCAAGTACGTTAGCTTCCTTTGAGTTAGCTTCCATTCGTCAGTTAAAAAGCTTCTTCTTGGAGCTCATAGAAGTTGGCTTAAGCTCCTAGCGGACTTGTGCCAGCTGACCAAGTGACAGTCACGACAAGAGCTAGTACTTGTGCATACAAGATTGTCGCTTCCAAGTTTGTTACGAATTACCGGGTTGATAAAAGCAAAGAAGGGAGTCCCAGGAGTTGCAGCATTATTGCTGCAATACTGGAGCCCACCATTCTTTTTGGCATCGTTGTCGAGGAAGTGTCAGAGTATTTGTGACTACTGCTTTTCTTCTATTTTCTACTACAACCTTCTTCTAAGTAGTTTATTTCATTTCTGTTCTGCAATTTCATTTTTGCAAAAGTAGACTAGACATTTCCTACTTTCCTAGAGTAGCATATCAGTTCTGCAAGCATAAACTAGCATTTCAATTCTGTAAGCGTAGACTAGCCTTTCAATTCTGCAAGCGTAGACCAGCATTTCAATTTTCCAAGCGTAGATTAGCATTTCAATTCCGCAATTTCAATTTTGCAAGCGTAGCTTAGCATTTCATTCCTGCAATTTCCTTTCAGCAAAAGAGATTAGTCCTTTCCTGCTTTCATTTCAATTCAGCAAGATAGATTTTAGTTAGTTGCAATTCAATCTCTTTCAGTTTTGTAGGTACAAGCAAAAAACAAAAAAAAACAAAAATCAGCCAAAAATCTTTCATTTCATGCCTCATAGGAACAGAGACAATATCAAAAAAATCTTACCCAACACCCCCACCACATCAATGAGTCACCCTTCTCTCTTCTTTGGTGGCCGTGATCCAGAAGAACCCATAGGTGAACCTCTAGAGATATACGAAGATCCTATAACAGAAGAAGAGCAAGAGAACATCCCTCTTGAGACCATGGCTGGACACAGAAATAGTATAGGAGATAACGAGAGAATAGAAGGTGCCTTTCACATCCGAGAGACCAATGGAGACATAAAAATGAAAAACATAAGTCCTTCAGCCTTACCTCACTTCCATGGATTGACCACTGAAGACCCTGATACCTTCGTATTTGAGTTTGTTGTCCTTTGTCGAACTTATGGCTATGTTGAGGATGAGCAAAAGCTGAAACTCTTTCCTTCTACCCTCAAGGATGCAACACTATGCTGGTTTATGGGGTTACCTGGAAACAGTATCACCACTTGGGCTTAGATGCAGCAAGCCTTTAACAACAAATACTAGGACTACTGTAGGTCAAAAGAAACAAAGGGAGAGATCTTTCGGATGACCATGGGAAATGATGAGTCTTTAGAAGACTACGAGGAAAGCTTCCAACTTAGTTATAAACGGGTCAGGTGCACACTTGACCCTGAATCTCTGAAGTTGGTTCTGCTCCGAGGAGTCCCTGAAGACCTTCTAGATACCCTTCATTTGCTAGCTGGAGGAGACATCTACCAGCTACCTTATGAGGACATAAAGACTATGTTTAGAAACCATTCTAGGAAAGCCCATAAAAGAGGTAGGGGGAATCCACTTTCAGCTAATACCACCTTCTCCAAGCATGAGTTTGCTAATCAAATGGAAGACCTCAAGAGTGAGATGAGACAGACCATTGCCATGCAACTTGATACTTTCTGAATCCAACAAAAGAAAGAGGAAGCTGAGAGGGCTTTGGCCATTTTTGTCCTAGATGTACGAGGAAGCACCCTAAGAACGAGTGTCCATTACACTCAGTAGAGGTATGCTTCATTTGTGAGGAACACCACCCCACAAACCAATGCCCAACCTTGCCCGGATTTAAAGCGATGTACCAGGGGACTGAGGCAACCACTTAACCTCTCTACTTCCTCAACCAAAGGAGGTCGCATGGGCCCAGACCTTACCAGCAGGGGATGCAAGGGTCATCCCAAGCTTATTATAGCCCCAACCAATTCGCTCATGTACCTTCTTGGGGTCCCCTTGCTCATCCTTCCTGGTCCGCACCTCCTCTGTGGCCTTATCCATCTCCATACCATACTTAGCCTACTGCTCATTCGTTTCCCTCACATGTCCAACCACAGCCTCAGTGGAATGCACCTCAGCAGGGGTAGATGCCCTAATACAACTCCCTTCCCACTATTTTGCCTCCACCATGTGCTCAACCACAACCATTACCTCCTGCGCCTCCAAAACAACCCCAGATGCCTACTCAACCGAACCCGAACCCCAACAACAGACAGGCCCAACAGGTATACACTGGGAAGACAACATGCCCTACCTATGCTGTGGAGATCCAGGAGATCAACCTGTGATCTGGGATGGTCCTTCCAGACCGCCAAATTCCTCCCTCGAAGGATGAGGAAGAAAAATAGGAAAGTGAACCCAAAGACAATCCACCCTTTCCTAAGAGACTAACATTAACCACGCAAGCAAACCTAGAGGAGACTGAGCTTTTGGGAGCGCTTAAGTAGTTGTGTGTGAAAATACCACTTCTCTAGGCCATAAAAGATGTACCAATATACAACAAATTAATTAAGGAGAAGTGTTTCAGGCACCCATGCAGGCGTAAGAGAGATGCCCAGACCATCAATGTCATAGGACAACTGTCCAATCTAATGTTGGGGCAAGTGATCTATCCAAAATATTTGGACCCTGGGAGTCTTGTAGCTGATGTCCACATCAATGGCACCATAATCCCCCACACCTTGATTGATCTAGGGGCTGCCATTAATGTGATGACCAGGGACACTATGCTTCAACTCAACCTTCAGAGTTCCTTAAGAAAGACCTCGATAGTACTGCAGTTAGCAGACCGCTCCACTGTGACTCCCGAAGGGATTGTGGAAGATGTCTTGGTCTATGTTGACTCTTGGGAGTACCCTGCATATTTCTTGGTCCTTCAGCCAAAGGCAAAACTCACTTGATACCCCCTCATTTTGGGAAGGCCTTGGTTAGCTACTACAGATGCTTACATCAATTGTCGAGCTGGAAGCATGACCAAATAGCTAGTCCTCTATCCTCCTGCCCAACCTCTGTTAGAACATGACTTACCACTCTAGTTAGAAGAGGGAGATGAGGATGAGGTCTACTTTGCACCTTTGTGCACAGTAAAAGCCACCAGGGGAGGCCCTCAAACTGAGGATGACTTGTATGAGAATTTGATCCAAAACCCACTTCCCGGTGCATTGTTATTAGAGGATTTGGTCGAAGATACCCCAACCAGTGCTTAGTGGACCTCTGTGTGACTGATCCGAACTCTTCTAGAGTTAAGAGTGTGGAATTTGGCCCCGAAAGAACCTTAAAGATCAACTCCTCCCTATCTCCCTCCAGGAGAAAGAGTTGTGTAGCTTATTGAACAATCATTTGGATGCTTTCGCTTGGAGCTATAAGGAGATGAAAGGAGTGCACCCTTCAGTCTGTACCCATCACATCTACATTAAAGAGGATTGTAAACCAGTCAGGTAGCCTCAGAGGAGAATGAATCTAGCCCTTAAGGACATTGTGAGAGAAGAATTGAAAAAATTGTTGGATGGAGGATTCATCTACCCCATCTCTGATAGTGAGTGGATCTCACCTCTAGTGCTTGTGCCTAAGAAAAACAGGAGGTGGAGAATCTGTGTATATTACCGAGAACTTAACAAAGCCACCAAGAAGGACCATTTCCCTTTGCCTTTCATAGATCAAGTGTTGGATGGACTAGCAGGAAAGAAGTTCTTCTCTTTCCTAGATGAGTTCAGTGGGTATAATCAGATCCAAATCAGCCCAGAAGACCAAGATTAAACCACCTTCACTTGTCCATGGGGTACCTTTTCCTACCGGGTCCTTCCCTTTGGGTTATGCAACTCTCCTACCACTTTCCAGAGAGAATTATTGAGCATATTTTCCAAACCGGTTCACGATTCAGTAGAAATCTATATGGATGACTTTACTCCCTATGGGTCCAACTTCCAAGAAGCATTGACTAACCTGGGAAAAGTTTTAACCAAGTGTATTGAGATGAACCTGTCCCTCAGTCCTGAAAAATTTGAATTCTTGATGATTGAAGGGACTGTGCTAGGTCATACAATTTCTCAGCAAGGATTACAGGTGGATCCTAACAAGATCGCTATCATCCGAAAGGTTCCACCTCCTCAAAAGTTCAGAGATGTTTGGAGTTTTCTAGGCTTGGTAGGATATTATAGAAGATTCATCAAAGATTTCAGGAAGCTAGCCTCACCATTGTTTAACCTCTTAGGGAAAGATGTTGAGTTTAAATGGATTGATGACTTCCAAGGGGCTCTGGATCAGTTGAAGGATAAACTGGTGTCCTCCCTAATCTTGAGAGGTCCAAACTGGGCCCTACCTTTCCACATCCACACTGATGCCTCAACCAAAGCCATACGGGTAGCCTTAGGACAAGTTGAGGAGAAACTACCATATGCCATATACTTTGTCAGCAAAAACCTATCCAAGGCAAAGATGAACTATACCGTAACCAAGAAAGAGTTCCTGGCTGTAGTCCATTCCCTGAACAAGTTTAGACACTACATCATTGGTTATCAAACATTCGTACACACTGGTCATGTTGTGATTAGATATTTAATGAATAAGCCTGATGTAAATGCTCATATCATTAGATGGTTACTTATGTTGCAGAAATTTGATTTGACTATTGTTGACAAGCCAGGTAAGGAAATGTTGTTGCTGACTTCCTGTCTAGATTGGATTTTCCTGCAGGTGAAGAAGGGACAGTGGATGACCAGATCCCAGGTGAACACATGTTTGCTATCTCAGTACTCTCTCCATGGTTTGCTGATATAGCAAACTACTTGGTCTCAACACAGTTCCATCTGCATCTATCCTCAAAGGAGAAGAGTAGAATTGTGAGGAAGAGTGCCCCATTCACTTAGATCGGGGGCAACCTATTCAAACTTGGCCCAGATCAAATCTTGAGGCATTGTGTTAGGGAGGAGGAAGTCTTTGACATCCTCCTAACCTGTCACGATGGACCCTATGGAGGCCACTTTGCAGCAAAAAGGACTACCTTCAAAATTCTACAGGCAGGCTACTATTGGCCTACTCTTCACCAAGATGTTAGAAGATACATCAACCAGTGTGATCAATGGCAGAGGATGGGGAAACCGACTCCAAGGGATGAAATGCCCCTCCAACCTCAAGTGACCTTCGAGCCATTTGAGAAGTGGGGCATCTATTTTGTGGGTCCTATCAACCCTCCTTCAAAGCAAAGGTCTTACATCATTGTGTGCACCGACTACCTGATAAAGTGGGTAGAAACAAAGGCAATCAAGATAGTGACAGAATAGAAAGTGGCTGAGTTTTTAAGGGAAAAAAGCTTCTACAAGTTTGGCTACCCAAGAGAGTTAGTCACCGATCAAGGAAGCTAGTTCACCTCTAACTTGATTGAAGACTTGCTTGCTCATCACAAAATCAAGCATAGAACTTCCACCCCATATCATCCATAAGAAAATGGGCAGGTGGAAGTCAGTAATAGAGCATTGGAAGAGATTTTGACTAAGGTGGTGAGCAGCAGTAGAAACGATTGAACAGATCGCCTGGTTGAGGCCACCTGGGCCTACAACACCACTTGGAAAACTACAACCGGTTTCACACCTTATGAGTTGGTCTATGGGAAGAAAGCTTTGATGTCCATAGAGCTTGAGTATAACACATTGAGGGTGGCAGCTCAGCTAGACTTGGATCTCGGCCATGCTGAATGTGAAATATTATTGCATCTGAATGGATTAGATGAACAGAGAATGTAGGCCCTCGTCCACACAGAAGTAGTCCAACTTCAGAGGAAGATATGGCATAACCGGCACCTTAATAAAAAGCATTTCCAGCTAGGAGATTGGGCGATGTAGTATGACTCAAGGTACAAGGATTTCAAAGGGAAGCTGAGGACAAGATGGTTAGGACCATATATAGTGGAGAAATGCAATGACAGTGGTTCAATCCTTATCAGGACCATTGATGAAGAAGACATCCCCATGCTCACCAATGGTCATCGATTGAAAATCTATAGGAAATCTCTTTCAAGGCAGGAGTTCGTTGAAACTTTGGAAAAATAAGTGCTGGTAGTGGAGCAGGGCCCTGCCTCTATTCCACCCACACCTTAATCATCATCAAAAAAAAAAAAAGGGGAAATAAAAAGATCCTTGGGTGAAAACCTCTTTGAGGCACCCAGGGCAGATAGTGAGGGTGAAAACCTCATGGAGGCGCCCCAGCTATCTCTAGAAAAATAAAAAATTCGAATAAAAATATCCATAGGTGAAAAACTCTCCAAGGCACCCAGGACAGATAGCAAGGGTAAAAACCTCATGGAGGTGCCCTAGCTATCTCTCAAAAAAAAAAAGAGAAAAAATGAAAAAGAAAAAAACCGACCTAATCTTTGTGAAATAATTGCAGGTTGTAGGGAATACATTTCAAGTAAGGAGGTTCACGGAAAACGAGGATAGGGGTCCGTACCAGGCTCCAGGACATCCCTACAGACACTCCCTCCATGGCCACCTGCCTTTCCTAGAATTTGATCACATTTCAGGTCGAGATTCCACCTTATATAGGTAGTTATGGGCTTTCTATAGGAAGTTCTGTATTTCTACAGGAAACATCCTATAGAACCTTCAGGCGAGTCAAGTTCAATTTTGAAAGTGAATTTGATGGTTGGGATCAATGTGTTAGGCCTGCAGCCACCCCTCTATTCAACCCATCACCATATGGTACCCTATTCCACCTCTTAACACCCCTGTCACTCACCTGGTTATGTGTTCCTGCACAGTCATACAAGAAACCATGTTTTCCTAAGAATGACAGAAATTTTTTTAAGTAACAAATCCAGCAACAAAGTCTCGCACAGTCTACCTATCCAAGCTCCATCTAGACTCTTCATCAACGGATCTGGTCGTTGCCACAATATGGCCCTGCTCATTTAGCCTGCATCCCATGAGGAGAAGCAGCTACAAGATATCCTATAGGAATCTTGTAGTAGCTGATCCCTCTGGAACACATTCTCTAGAGGCAGGGACAGTTGAAATCAACACAGGAAACATGCAAAAGGCTCCTCTCGGTTGTGAGAACATCCTCGGCAGCTGAAATCAACTAGAACCTATGCATGCAACAATTAAAGGATCAGATTTCAAAGCCATGCATGCAGCTTCAAAAAATGAAAGAATGGGCTCTAACACCCGTGCACGAGGCAACAGCAAGTGAGGTAGTGATTCCGAGACCCAAAGTTTACATATCACATCCATGGCCATGCAGGTAAGTGTCTAACCTTATTCGTTAATTACATAAACTATATTTTAGAAACTCCATGTCTATGAAAATGGTTCGGATTGAACGAGGACCGAGGGCTAGTCAAACTAGTCACCCTCAGCCAGTTACATGGCTTCGTGGGATCCGAACAATCTCAGTTATGTTCAAAATCTCCAACGAGTCATGCAACCGACACGTGTGGAGTGTCCAGTTGGGGAAAATCGGCGGACTAGCAATGGTGGCGACGATTAATGGCAGAGGGGAGATAATGGCGGCTAGGGACATGCAGAGAAATGATGGTTGTGACGTTGGATAACAGTTCGGCCTGGCCACCTCACCCCCTTGCCACAAATTGCACTGCAATTGAAAAATGTTTGGCTGAGGACTCGCACACTTGCTGCTCATTCGCACTTGCAACGTCCTTGGCCGAGGTACTCGTCCTCCGCTTCCGCAATCTGTTAACCCGTCATCCTCCACCAAAATTTTTGGGCTGCTTCAAAATTCTCTCATGTACCGAGCTCGTTTAGAGGTACAGTGACATCCTAAAGAAGCTGTTCAATCATTCTATAGGAAGAAGTTCTACCGGAAGTACGACAGAGCCTTCTAGAGCAGAGAAACCTGGACTTTTCTGCGTCGAATTTGGAATTCTGAGAGAGGTAGGCTTGAAAACACTCCTTCATGCATGGTATATTTTGAAAGGTGATGAATTGAACTGTGTGGAGTAGGATAATTAGAGATAAGTCTGCTTGTGAGTCAAAAATAGTAGTTTGCTTGTGTGTTGCACGAAATTCCTCAGTCGGTGTTGTGTCAACAGTGTCATCCACAGTTCCTGTTAAAAAATTCTTCCTGTAGAAAAGATGAAGCACTGTGAGGGATAACCTGTGTATGCAGAATTTGAACTTACACGGTTGTATGTATGCTGGGGATGAAAATTGAGCTCTATGCCATGTCTGTGAAAACTTGACTCTTCCCTCTATACTCGGACAGCAGAGTTTTGGGCAGCAAAAACATTAGAACCAGGGAATTGGTGCATATTGAAATCTAAACACCCGAGAGATCCTTTCCTAATGTTCAAAGGAGGAAACCATAAACCAGCAGTCCCTTTCTACTTAGAGCATTAAAACATAGCACTCTCACCATGCCAAGGGGGTTTATCAGGAAGGAACCCTAAACTGCGTCAAAATGCTAAGGTGGTGAACCTCTTCACCCGTGCCCACTAGATGACTTTTTTTGATAAAATGCAGGGACATGATAATGAGAGAATGGAGGAATTCTTAATGTCCCTGCAACCTAAATCAAAGGCACAGGCCAGAGTGAACTTCAGAGGGTTGACCCTAAAGCTTACCCCTGAACTCATTAGTCGAGTTACTGGTCTGCCATTAGGGATACCCTGGAGCAAACAGGAGAGTGCATTGGGCCAAAAAGCCAAGAAAGAATTCTTCCTACCTAAGGAACAGTTTGTAGAAGACAAGAATGGGGTCCGGAGAGCCAGCCTACATCCTCTTTGGAGTGAATCCAGTCTCCAAATCATGAAATACATTACTTGTGAGGGGCGGTTCAGTATTGTCTACGGCTATCATTTCCGGTTGCTGAGAGAACTAAGACATGGGTTGGATCTACCTCCAGAACAAAAGTTGAGCATCTCTTTATTTTCTTCTGCAATCCTTTGTTGAATGTGGCGCAAAATTGAAAGAACGGACACCTGACCAGTTAGCCCATCATGGGCTCATCAAGATTTTATTAGAAGATGCCCTCCACACCTACATTGTCCCCCTCTCCTAGGAGATTTTCTACAACATGTCCAGAGATGACGATATTCGAATTTTGGTCAAGGAATTCACCTCATCCAGCAGTGAAGAAAAGGAAAACACTAAGGCAAGAGAGAAAGCCAGTGGCAAAGAAACATAGGACAGACCACCACAGAAAGAACAGAAAGATAAATGAGGAAAGGGCCAAGTTGCTGAGCCTAAAGTTGTGGGAGGATCAATGGCACAAATGCCTAGGGAAAAACGATTACAGAGTAGAGCAGAAAGGACTGAAAAATTCCAAACAAAGGAGGGCACAACCAGGGCAACCAAATAGGAATTAAAAGAAAAGACACATCCAACCAAATAGACCAAAACAGTTTCTATAGGAACCATGAAAACAGATTCTACAGGAAGCGGGAAAATAGTTTCTACAGGAAGCCTGAAACCAGTTGAAACGGTTTCTACAGGAAGTATGGAAACAGAGCAACAAAAGGAGAAATTACCTGAGATTTTGGCCAGGGAGGTAGTAGTTGTGCTGGCTACCTTAAGCACATCTTCAAAACACAAGGGGAAGAGGAAAAGGGAGCCTTCCATGTATTTTAAGGCAAGAAGGAGCACAAGGATAAAAGCTGGCAGACCCCAACCACAGTCAAAAGAGCCAATTACAAGTGAGGACACGACAGCTAGACAACAGGAAAGGTCTCCCCCAAAAGAATCCATCACCTATGAACAGGGAAGCCCGAAAACGTCCACCTGGAGAGAAAGGATTAAAATGATGGACACAAAGACCTCTCTACAGGAAACGCTAGCTAGACTAAAGGAGACCGAGGAATTGGAAGAAAAGGCAGCTAAATCATCCTAGGAGGAAGAGAAGGCTGAAAACATTGTGGAACCTAGCCCCCAGCCTAGCTTGGGCTCCTACTATAACCTGTTAGAGGCCGGGAAGATAATTCCCCAAAAATTTGCAGTGCCACTATTCTTTGCACTAGAAGAAGAGAGAGTGAGGACCCACACTTGGATGAAGATCACCAAGTCCAAGGGTGTGGCATATATAGGTCCCTTGGAAGAATAGCTCAAAGAGGCAAGAAAGGAATTGGCTATGGTATGGCATGTAGAAAGTAGCTAGCGGGCCAAGCTACAGGAAGAAAACGAGTTGCTTAAACAACAACTACAATTACAGGGACACTATAAGGAAGATAGGTCCCACACCTTAGGAGAACAGCAGCAACAGGAGGAGCCCACAACAAACAAAGAAACCCCTGATGAATAGTAGAAGAGAGATGGGTCGCAAGCTGAAATAGAGGCAATGACTAGACAACTACAAGAGAAGGAATTGCAGGCAACACGGGAGATACAGTCTCTAAGGAAACATATACAACAAAAGGAGGCCCAATTGGCCTGCATGGCTAGCTGGGCAGTGGAGGCAATGCAGTGTAGGAAACTTGCCAAATCATCTACCTTATACCTTAAGGATCGGTGGTTGCAGTTCTAGATTAACACCTTGGCCCAAAGAGGCATCACTCCATTTCAAAAATATCATCAGTTCATGGCTTTATGTGACAGTAGCTCATCAGAGGACAAGGCCAAACTATCAGAGTTCTACTTGCACAACTTGGCCCCTCCCAACATGAATTTGTGGGACCCTAATGCTGTGGTAGGAGACATGCAACTTATGGCCATGGCCTCTTGGCTAAATCATGAAGAAAAGAAAGCAGCAGAGGTCCGAAATGTTATGGACAGGGAATTAAAGGAGCCACTAATGATCAGAGCAGAGTCAAAGGATCCCTCAGCACTAATACACGCCCACCAGCACTTGGCCAATGATTTTTAGGCCCTACCAGATTATATTGAGAGACAAGCTCAAGCCATAGCCCATTTCGAGGACATGGAAAGACTGTTGGGAAATAACTGTGTTCATGCGTGCTCCCGGAGGTGGAATTCATTGTCCCAGAGCTTAAAAATAAGAGAACACCACTCTCCAACAAGGATGAGGGAGGCCTTGGCGAGAGTAATCCTCTATAAAAGCACCATGCAGAACCTTCAAGCCAACTGGATCGGCCTCAAGTTCAGTCCTCCCTTGCTTTTGGGGCTGCTGGAGGGAGTCAAAGAAGAGGAGGAACACAGGAAGTGGGAAGAAGTGGAAAGAAAAGTAGGATTTCATGACCGTGAAGAGGATATCACCTTGGAGGCCTGGGATGTGAGGGAGGCGGTCAAGGAAATCAAGAATGACGAGCTGGATTATTTGCTCAGAGGATGAGCAACCCATTCAGCAGGGGGGTGATGATGAGCCCGGAATTGGGTAACTTATTGAGCTCATTTTGCCTAGTTGTTATTCGTCAATCCACCATTTTTCATATCTTATGCATGTCTTTTGAGTATATTTATGTTAGTTTAATGAATAAGGATAGTCACTTGACCAAGGAGGCTAACACGTTGTTAATGTAAATTTTTGGATGAATTTTGGGACCAAGGCCAAGCAATTATGAGCCAAATGATAGCCAAGCATGAAGGAACAAGGGTGAGGATTCATAGGAAGGGTGTCCCTTGCATTAAATGGCCCTTTCCTCGAAATCTCCACCCTTAGCTCGGAGTTTAGCAGGCCACCGAAAAGGATTCCCAAGGGCAACCGAGCAGTCTTGAGTAAAGTGGTTGATCACTGGCAGTTGGAGCAGCCGAGCCCCTTGAATTAAGGAGGGCTGTTGGAGACCCTCATAGTGCATAAATAGGAAGGCTTCCAGCCTTCGTAGGTTACTTTTTGGACTGTTGTTATTTTGCACTAGAGTGTTGTTATTTTCTCAGCTCATTCTGTAGCTGTTGTTGTATAACTTTCTTGTCACATGCTTATTGTTGAGTAATGGAAAGCAGCTTCATTTGGCATTAGTTCTAAGTTTTCTTAGGAGCCTGAATCTCTTGGGGTTGGGCCCAACCCAAGTGCCAAGGCTTCCTTTGTGTATTGTTATTTGTTTTTTTATTTCTGTTAAATAGATTAGAATCTTCCTTAGTTACATAGCTCATGGTTGACGATTAAGAAGGCTTTTCATGTTCAGATTGATTTGATAGGTTAATAATAGGGAAGATCTTTAGAAAAAGGCTATCAATAACCTCGGATCTCACCTCTCCCTCAGTGGGACCATGAGCTGGGACCAAGGTGACCTTGCTGCCACCAAAAACACTGTCTTTGCTTCACCATGCAATTATTAGTGTTAGGTTCTCATTTGTCGAAGTTGATATCAGTTGTGGTTGCATGTATAGGTTCATGATTGCTTAGTTTCATAGTTACTTCACATGATTTTGTTGCAAATAGAACTCTGTTCATTTTCATTTCTGTTATCTAGGTCAGATTAGGTCAAAGAAATTAGGTCCTTGATTTGCCAAGTCTTTGTTTGTTTAGTTTGAAAAATAACTTGTAGAGCACCTGTAGTACTTCTTCATCTGTCCGTACTCCATCAATCCCACCTGATCCATCCTCCAACCCAGATTCTTGCCTCACATTTTCCACATTCGCTCACTTCGCCCTAATTCCCATATTTTTGTGCAACATTGCTCCGCTCCTCCTTGAACAAATCCAACCTTCCTCGCCACTCCTCAGCTCCATTCACCTAGTCCTAGACCTCCACACACCCTTATCTCACCTCCATACTTGCTCCTTCACCCTTCTTCCTCCATCCATCCTCCAAAATCCCCTTTCTGAACATCTTATAGAAAATTACAAAACATCCTGTAGAAATTCCAAAACATCCTGTAGAACCCCTGCAGACTTCTTGTAGAAGCTCATGAAAGCAGTCTCTTGATAGCCAAACTCTATGAAACTATCTGGAAGGGTGCTAGGGACCCCTTAGGCCCTCTCCGAACCTTCCCAACCTCCTGCAAGCATTTCCTCTCACCAATCCACCTCTGCACAGTCAAAAACAGTGAAAGCACATGCATGATAATTCTGACAACTTAGTCAAAAATACAGAAAGATGTTTTCTTCAAATGGAAGTAGCTTAGGCACATGTATTTTACCTTCCTAGAAGTCAACGAAATCTCTTTCAGTAGCTTGCACCCTCTTTCTTGCATCAGTAGGGCTAGCTGGTAAATTTAGGGTTTGCTAGGGTTTGCATTTCCTTTCAGCTTTTTAGTTTCTTTCCGCAAGTAGGTTAGCTTCCTTTGAGTTAGCTTCCATCCATAAGTTAAAAAGCTTCTTCTCAGAGCTGATAGAAGTTGGCTTAAGCTCCTAGTGGACTTGTGCCAGCTGACCAAGTGACAACTGCGGCAAGAGCTAGTACTTGTATATACAGCACCGTTTCTTCCAAGTTTGTTACGAACTACCGGGTTGATAAAAGTAAAGAAGGGAGTCCTAGGAGTTGCAGCATTATCGGTGCAATATTGAAGCCCACGAGCTGCTTCTTGCTTCACATCTTCCACTGTCTGCTCCTTCTTCTACATAGCGTACATGCTCCTGTCCATCACCAAGTTCGTGGAAGTGCACCACTCTGGCAACCATTGATCAAACACCGCATCAATGGAATTATCTGTGGCCAGATACGACAAATTGTACCACTTCTACAAAGGGTCCTTCCGTGTCGTGATGGATACTCGATGGAAAATGAATTTGAATTGGGCGTAGCCTTACAAGTTACTGTACACCATAGTCGACAATCACAGTTTGCGATTGATTGCCATCCTGATATTCATCTCCATCAAGATCAAGAAGATCTTGTTATCCCTAACTCATTGCATGTCCTTGGTAGCACACAGCGAAGCATACCTCTCCACTTCAGGGAGGTCTAGCATGAATCGAGGGAACTAGCTATCCTCTGGTAGCACCCGTGCTACGAGCACAATTGACAGCAAGAGCCACACATGGTGGAACACTAGTCTGACCAATTGAGTTGGACTCCTTCAGCACACTGTTGTGTGAGCATGATGACAGGACCCAACACCTCATCGGCATGACACTTCTCCATCACTTTCCCTGTGAAGATCCATGTGGCTACCTTCACAGCGGGGTCGCAAATGCTAGATATGGTGTACCCACGCGGCTTCTTCACCAGTTTAAAATTTTCCTTCATTGATTCTACGAGAGCTTACTTGCCACCCTTTCCACCAAAGAACATGGTTGGATTCTCTCTTGTGTATGACAGTTGCATTATTCAGTGAATCAACCTATCTGTGATGGGTATCGGCTCCTCTAGCTAGAGACACCCATCATGCACCAACCACATCAGTTGTTTGATGACCAAAATTGTCACTGGAGTGTGATTATAGTGCAACAACCAAAGCAAGTTTAGCAACCCTGCCTTTTCTAGTCCCTTGAGCCACCTCCATGGCTCCAATGCGTCATTCCTATATTCATATCAATTATGTGGTCCATCAGCTACTCGATTGCCAGGTGTGGGAACTTCTCGTGGTCGAGCAAGTTCCACTGTTCAAGTTTCAGCAATGGCACTCATTCCAAACGTAGACCGTCAAAAACACTTTCGTCCGGTAGTAGAGGTGTTTGTAGGGGAGTCTTTCTCTCATCGTTGTCCTTTGGTATCTTGGTCTTAGGCTTGCATGGAGGGACATCCTCCAACAACCAAGTAATAGGGTCTACATCGTAGGATTCAACATCCCCCACTTCAGCTCCCACATCCTCATCGTCCATCGAGATGTCTTCAATGTCCTCCTCCTTTGGTTCTAATTTTATGGCCTCGCCTTTCTCCTGTGCAATGGACTTTGGTGGGTTTCTCCTTGGCGATGCACACACTGGTATGGAAGGTTGCTTACCCTTCTTTTCCTTCATAGTTTCCTTAGTTGGGGTTGGCTTCGGTCTCGATGTTCTTGGTGATTTAGGGACTTTAGTGAGCACCTCGGTGACCTCTAAAGTGGCTACTTCTACCTCCATCCCAACTTCGGGACTGATTCTTCAATATCTCTAACTTATGCACATGCTGACATGATTTTCTATAAGAACTTATGTGCTTCCATTGGCAAAGTCTCCAATATCTTAATAGCTATTAGAAGCTCATAGTGCTCGTGATTCATGTGTGCCTGAGATCTCAACAACTCAATTCTCAAAATGCCAAGTGTTTCTTGCTAGAAAACCACTTGTTATTTATAGGGCATTTTGAATTCAAATCCGACCGTTGCCCCCAAATTCAATTCATTAACACCTGATTGGCGACAAATTTTCAAGGATTTGGGCCATAAATTTTGTCTTAAATGTCTGCCTGCCACTCCATTTGGCCTCACTTCTACCATCAAATCATGAACAGTGACTTTAACGGTCACCTTTTGGCTGACCTGCACAATTTCTCCCTGGGTAGCGCATCACCTTTTGTGCTGCCGCAGACCCTATGACACTTCCTTGCTTTGTACCATCCTCCAATCACATAGCTCCCCAACCTGGGGAGTGTAGTTTATAGTTCCACTCCTCCTTTTAGCTGCCTGGAGCACTGAGCCTGCGCTACCTTTATTTAGTCACATAGCCGGACCACCGGTGTATGGCTTTAAGCAACTGCCATTCACGTTTCCTGGGAAGGGTTATCCATTTATTTTGACCAATTGTACCACTCCTCCATCAATAATTTCCTTAATGACATAGGGTCCTAACCAGTGCATTATGAATTTTCCTAGAAATTTATCAAACTTACTATCATATAGCAAAACGAGGTCATTTACCTTAAATGTGCATAGCTTAAAATGTCGATCATGCCATGCCTTTTCGCATTGCTTTTCGATGTGTTGGTGAAATCCAACTAAAAATATCTATTCCTCAAGTTCATCTAACTGTGCGAGCCTTTCCTCTAGGGCTCCATGATCCTTCGTACTTGTGAGCGTCGCTATGTGCAGACTAGGCACAATATATTCCATAGGCATTACCACTTCAACCCCATAGACAAGCCTAAAGGGGGTTTGTCCAGTAAACTTCTTGCATGTCATTCAATAAGCCCATAGTACTACAGGTATGCGTAAGTCCCAATCACTTCAATGAGAATTACAAACCTTAGTTAGTGTGGTTTTGAGCACTTTGCTAAATGCTTCAATCATCCTGTTAGCCTGCGAGTGATAAGGTGTGCTCTCCTGGTGGTATACCTGAAATTCCTTCGTTAGCGCGTTGATCGTCTCATTCAAGAAGTGCATACCACAATTACTCATCAAGATCTTTAGACATCCAAATCACATCAATACATGCTGAAAGAGGAACTTTGTAGTGGTCACATTTGTGCAATCCTTCGCAGGTTGTGCCTCCACCCAACGAGTCAGATACTCCATCGCGGTGATAATGTACCTTGCTCCTGTCTTTCCTTGGGGCTGAATGGGTCCCACAAAATCTATCGCCCACTTCTTGAAGGGTTGGAACATCATCTATCGATTCAAAGGCATCTCATCCCTCCACAATGGCCTATCAGTCCTTTAGCACACATCACACACCTTGCAATATGCTTTAGAGTTCTGATGAAGGGTTGGCCACCACAACCTTGTGTGTAGAATATTATGTGCAGTTTCTCTTCCTGCATAATTTCCTCCTGTGGTGCCCCCATGAGAGTCTGTGAGGATGAGACTAATTTCAAAATCAGGTACATACCATCGCAATATCTCATTAGACCCCATTTGGTACAGATGCCCAACAATGACAGAGAAATCTAGCACACACACCACTAATTTCTTCTTTTGCTAGAAAATGTATCCTTTTGGAGCAGTTCTTTTCATTAGGAAGTGCATTACATCGTCAAAATGACCATCCACGACACGCACTGCAAATAGCTACGCATCAAGCAATCCTTCTTCCAAATTAGTTGGCTCTTCCCCTGTTTTGATGCACAACAGATGGTCTAGTCCTGCATTTAGTCATCGAGGCTTCACAATAACTTCAAAATCATACTCCTAGAACAATAAGAGCCACCTGAAAATTCTCCCCCCCAACACAGGCTTATTGACTAAGTAATTCAATGCAGAGTGATCTATATACATCTTAAAATGGCCACCCAATAAGTAATGCCTAAACAGCTGGAGTGCATACATCATGGCTAATCCTTTGCATTCAGTGGTGGAATAGTTCTTCTCTACTTTGGATAATCTTCGGCTTGCGAATGTGATTGGATGGTCCAAGCCTTCTCCACCAAATTGTGTCAGTACTGCTCCCAGTGCTATACATAATGTGTCGACATGTACATCGAACTCCTTCTTCCAATCCAAGAAGACTAGAATCGGTGCGGTTACCATCTTTTCTTTCAATATATCCAAGCTCTTCTTACATTCATCATTCCAACAAAATGTGACATCCTTCTTCAACAATTTCTCCATAGGTGCAGTGATCTGGGCATAGCCATTGATAAACTTTCTGTAATATCCCATGTGTCCTAAAGTAGTATGGAATTTCTTCACACTCCTCGGTGCTTCCAAGTTCAGTATTACCGCAATCTTCATAGGATCTACCATCAATCCCTAGAATCTTTTCCATTCCATCCAAAGTCCATATTTCTTTCTCAAAAGTACATTGGAGATCTATTCAACATGTTTGGCATGACAGAATGTAATCCTCTTACAACTCCAATGGAACAAAACTTAAAGCTCACATCCATTGAAGGAAAAGAATTTGAGGATGCAAAAAAGTATAGACAGCTTGTAGGAAGTCTCAACTACCTAACTACTACCAAAACAGTCATTTCGTTTGTTGTTGGAATCCTCGCCATTTTGTTATCGGGAAAACTAGTGTCCATTCAGAGTTGTTAGTCCCACTAAGATGGGTAGCTATCTTAGAAACAAACAAACTAAAGTTACTTGTGTTTTCCTTTATGAGAGATAGATGAGAGAGAAGCAGAGAGTACCGACCTCAGTCTTTCGCTTGGCTCCTTTCTTATTTCCTCCCTTCTTTGACAGCTTTGCCACTCCTTCCTTACTTGTCTCACGTCAAAGAACACCTGTAGAGTCAAAGCAACATAATAGCATCAAAGCATAGAGATCTATAACCATAAACAATATAGGATCAGATGTATATTAACCATACAAATGCATATATCAATACAAAGATTTAGAGATATACAAGAATATGGACGAAAACTCAAATAACTTTATTGATAGAAGTAGTAGAAGACAGGATTAAAACCCATTGGTCTGACTCAGTACCATCCTCCCAGCATGAAAGCCCTGTTCACCTCATGAAAAGCTAGATCACCCAACAATACAGTGTTGCACAGAGAAACCATTAACACTTCCTTACAAAATACAAAATTCCAGCATTTAGATCTCAAGGATGAGGGATCCATATATAGATGTTTGCAGGTGGGTGAGTTAGCTTCTGGGATTTTGATTAGTGTCATCTCTCGGATAGTTCTTGGTTCTACTTGGAGATTTCTTGATCTCTTACTCATCCCTAGGCAAATTCAGAGAGGCAAGTGTCAAATGGGCAGTTCTAAAAGATTCTCTGGGTTTCCACCTAGCCAACTGCCTCTGCCATTTGTCTGCTCTCGCTCATCGTACCCTACAGAAGGGTTTTTCATTATGCATTGCACTTTTTGCATGTGGCAAGTGAGATGCATCACACCCTTAGCACTGAGCAGTCTGTATGGTCCAGTTTTGACCAGTTCTGAGTAGTTTTTCATGGAGAACTTCTGGGAGATGATGTAATCAGATGACCTTACTCCTTTAGTGTATGAAACAACACATTTAGGGACTTAAAAGCCCTTGGTTTTATGGACATATGAGATTGGGGTTGCAGTGCCCAAATATGTCTATAACAGTTGCCCCCTAAAGCATGAGGTCGTAAATCTTTTGATGTCGAGTGAAATTCTTTATCATGAGGATCCGAGGTTTTTCGAACTGGAAGGTGACCTGTAATAAGATACAATACAATACATTATCTTCATAATGTTTTCATGATCTATCTGAGGCGGGCATTCCCATGCTTAACTTTATAAATTCATTTTCATGTACATAGGACAGATAATCGTCTGTGTGGCAGACTGATGATTCTGGTAGAGCCATCATCCCTTAGCTTGGATGATTATCTGTGCAGCTATGATGTACATTTGATGTCTTT
>APFE031043685.1:3984-23116 GCA_000404065.3 Pinus taeda | reverse complement strand
TCCTCCAGGTAGCTCGTACTCTCTAAGATGAGAGAGGAAGATGTGAGTTGAGTTGTGATGAAATTCTCTCCAACTTTTCCTGTATATATATCCATCAATGGGGGTGTGTGACACATCTGTTGGGCATGTGAGCCTACATTACAAAACTCGCTGACCTTGCACATATAATTTATTAAGAATAATAAATTCAAAATATAAGTTCTGCTCATCGGATTAAGACTATTTTTATATGGATTTTACACCTCTCAGAAAGAGGAATCCAACAAAAATATTAGCCTCTTAATCTGAGCATCGGAACATGGAGTTTGGACCTAGTTGTCCAAATTTAACAACACTTCTTAATATAGGCCTTCAAAAATTTACATCAATTAGGAAGCTCCAACTTCCAAGATTTACAACATTAACTAAAGGAGACTCCATCCCGCTGGTTTATAGGCTCCAACCCAGTGTTGCGGGGGAGCACCCCCCCTGATCCCGCTCCCAATCCGCGCTCCGGGAGAGAGCGACTCGGGAAGGGAGCGCGCTCCCGAAAAAAAATTCCGCTCCCTGCCTATTGCTGGACCGAATTAGGGAGCGATCGCTCCCGGCCAGTGAGCGACGGAAACATTTAAAAAAAAAACAAACAAACATAAAAACACACCGGAAAATAAAAAAGGTTGCCGGTTTGGGGGGGGGAAAGGGAGGGAGGGAGGGAAAATAAATAAACCCTCCCTCCAATCAATTTCATTATTTTAGAAATTGTTAGTGAGAGTGAGAGTGAGAGTGAGAGCAAGAGGAGAGTAAGAGAGGGTGAGGAGCAAGAGAGAGCAAGTGAGAGTGAGAGCAAGGAGCAAGGTGCAAGGAGAGAGCAAGTACCAAGGAGCAAGGAGCAAGGAGCAAGGGGAGATTGGAGGCCAAAGAGGTAGGCTCTATTCTAGCAAAAAAAAAAAAATATTCATTACTAAATAAATAAATAAACAAATTTCTCCCATTCCCATTCCATTTTTTTGCAGATTCAAACATCATGGTTATATTTCTTGGCGTTTTCTTCTTCTTGGTTCCTTTTTTGGTTATTATGATGTTGGAAAGTAGAAAAAGGAGGGTCGAAAATGAAGAAGGGGATGAAGAAGGGGGTCATAGTGGATTTGATGAAAACCCCGGTGAGGAGAAGCGGGAGGAGAGTGAACATGAGTCAGCTCAAAAAACTAAACAAGACCAAACCCCATTGTGGAAATATGTCAATAGGCCTGAAGCAGGGAAAGGGGGTGGAACCACTAAATTTCATTGCCCCCATTGCAACAATAATTACACAGTTTCATACACCCATGCCAGAAAGTACCTCTGCGGGAAAAGGCGATGGGATGGAGATAAACAAATAGGAATCAAAACTTGTACAGGTGTGTCAACAGCAAATAGAGCCAAATACATAAGGGAAGACGAGGAAGCCCAATACAAATCTAAAAAATCAAAGGGTTTCTTTGAACCAAGCTCGCAATCACAAAGAACTCCTTTAGCATCCTCCCAAGGTAGTGGATATGAAGGCACAGGATCACCAGGTTTAAGGCGTATAAAAATATCAGATTTCCTTGATGAAGGGTGTAGGAATGATGTAGATTCAAAAGTTTACAGGTTTCTCTATGCATGTGGGATACCATCCAATGTTCTTCGCTCACCTTATTGGCACAAAATGGTTTCTGCCATAAATGATGCCCCTAAAGGATACAAAAGCCCTAGGCAAGAACCGTTGGACTTGATCATGAAAAAGTCAAAAATATCACATTCTTTGAATAGAATGACAAGTTCTTGGATTGACCATGGGGTGTCCATTGTATTTGATGGATGGACAAATGTAAAAGGCAAGCCATTGATAAATGTTCTTGCTGTCTTTTAGTGGTGCCATCTTTCTTTCAGCGTATGATTACTCTGACAAATTCAAGACCGACATCAACATTGTAGAACCATTACTTGAAACAATCGAACGTATTGGGCCATACAATGTCATCCAAGTCATCACTGATAATGCTCCTAATTGTAAGGCAACGGGAGCAATTATTGAGGATAAATACCCCAACATATTTTGGTCTAGGTGTTTGGTTCACACAATGAACCTTTTGGTGCATGATATTGTTAAGAACAAAAACAAACAATACAAATGGATTGGTGATTTGTACAAGAGAGGCAAAAAATGATAGAATTTATTACAAATCATAGCAATACCCATGGTCTTTTCCGCAGTCACTCAAGATTGGAGTTGTTGAAGATTGCGAGGACTAGATTTGGTAGTTATTACCTCACCTTCAGGCACCTTTTGAAGGTAAGAGAGTCATTGGCTAGGATGGTATCAAGTCCACACTGGCAAGTATTAAAGGAAAGGGCTACAAATGTAGCTGACATGCAAGGTTTTGAACAGGTGGAGGAGGTCGCTCTTGATGGTATGTTTTGGGCATGTGTAAGGCAAGTATTGGATTTCACCAAGCCTATTTATCACATGATTCGGTTTGCAGATGCAGATAAACCAGTGATTGGCAAGTGCATGAGCAAATGGATACCATGTTGGGGCAAATAAAAGATATTGTTCATAACAATGATCCCAACTTGTATAAACTAATTCACGATTGTGTGTGTATACAGTGGGATAAACTTAATGTTCCACTACATTGCTTGGCGTATATCCTTACGCCAAAATACTACTCTGCATCTTGGTTGGGCCAACCTGCACCAGGGGGTGGGGTTAGGGTCAAACCCCATATAGATGAAGAGGTATCTACAAGATATTTGCAAGCATTAGAAAAGTTGATGCCTGACAGGGAGGAACGTGCTAGTGCGCGTCTTGAATTAGGCAGATACTTCAGTTGCACTGGTTTGTTTGGTACCTTTCATGCAATGGAAGATGGAGACAAATTTGATGCTCTCACATGGTGGGAATCATATGGTGGCCAAGGAATTTTGCCAAAATTGGCAAAAAAAGTTCTCTCACAGGTTGAAAATACTTCTTCTGCAAAGAAGTGTTGGAGCACCTACAGCTTCATACATAATGTGAAAAGAAACAGACTCAATGAAAACTAGGCAGAAAGCTTGGTTTATGTAAACTACAGCTTGAGGTTGTTGAGTCATTATGTGATCGGGCTTATGAGGATCCAACATATAAAATTTGGGACAACCACCCAAAGGATGATAATTTGGAGGATGGCACTATACATCTTGAAGCAATAACCATGCCACCTCCACCATCCAGTAGCAGTGCTCGAGTTCTGAGTCTTGTTCCTTTGTTGTTGCCGCCTCCATCTACACCCTCACGTGGAGGGCATGTGCCTTCTAGTTCTGGTCGTCGGTCTATGCGGGAGGAGACTCCTAGAAGACCACCACGATCTACTCAAACATCAGACACTTCTCGTGGCAAGGGCCACATGAAGTAGTAGATAATAGATTTACAGTTTACTTGTCTTTTCTAGTTTCTATTAGTTTTCATAACTGTTGAGTCTTGGCTCTTTCATATTTATTATGATATTTTTGTAAACAATATATGACAATTTAAGTTTGAAGTTTGAAGTTGGCAACTATAACTCATTGGTAATGATTCCGAATTATGAATATGATGCTTCGTGAAAGTTGTTTCATTTCATTTAATAATTCATTTTATAACATTTCATTTCATGTTAGATATTATTTCTTGTAATGGTTAAACTTAGCTTACAAGTACAACTTTGGTGATCAATGATGATAAATGTTATATATTGAATTTTCAATTTTGAAAGCTTGAAAGTTGAAACTTTAAGATTGATGAATCATGATTCACGAGACTCCAATATGTTGTATGTTACCTAACTTGTGGACGTGGGTTGATGAAAATTATAACTTCTAGATGATTGATGTTATATGGGTTCAATGTCAATCTATGTTTTTTTATGTTTTTTATATCCAATTCATCATTCTACATGTTTTTGTTGACACTTATATGTATCAAAATATAAAAATATATATTATATTATATAAAAAATCGCTCCGGGATTCGCTCCCAAACCAGGAGCTTTTGAAAATGTCGCTCCCACACCCGTTTTCGCTCCCACTCTCAAGTAACACTAGGAAGGGTAATGGGGAAAACTTCTTGGGACAGGGGAAGTACACTACAGAGATTCTCAGGATGTTTCATATGCAACATTGGAGGCCCATGACCACTCCTCTAGTCACAAAATTGAGGAAGGTGGATGCTACTAGAGTAGAGGGAGTAGATGACTATGTACAAAAAGGGATAGTGAAGCTACCATACATTCCAACAAAGGAGCAGACAACCAATATCTTGACCAAGGCATTGGTAAGAGGCAAATTCGTCGATTTCAGAGATAAGTTGGGAGTTGTACAGAATTCCTTCCTTGCTAAGAGGGAGTATTGAAAATGTACCGAGTGAAGGTCTTTTGGCTTGTGTCTTAGCCAGTGAAGACATCAATTTGTCTTTATCTAGCATGAGTGCGAGCTCATGAGTCAGACTTCAGATGGGATGAGTTTATTTCAAGTTTACTGGAATGATCATCAAGATGGCATGCATAGAGTTGGAGCTTCAGTGGTGGATTCTTCATCAATTTGACTACAGAACGAGGTGGTAGTTACAAGTTCAGTTAGATCGAGTTAGTCTTCAATCTTGATTAAAGGAAGAATGAGTTAAGACTCCAAGCGTTGATTGAAGAGAAAAAGAGTATCACTCTCAGTGAACTCACTATCAAAACTCAACTTCTAAAATTGAACTGGGCCTTCCTTGCATACTCGAATTGGGTCTATAAAGAGGAGGACGAAGGTACATAATTTACACAAGTTTGTGAGATCATTTTTTATTGTGGAGTGCCTATTCTTGATGAGCAAGTGCACACAGATTTAGAAGGCTTGCGCGCTAAAGAATAGGAGCCAGGTTTTGCACTAGGAAATAGGAGGATTTGCACAAGGAAATAGGGGCTGCTAGTGGGCGAGGAAATAGGAGCGGGGATCAGGGGCAAGAGACAGGGCAAGTCAAGACTATCTTCAGCAGAGGCCAAGAGCTGAGATTAGTGAGAAGAAGCAGAACGCTTTCTCAGAGACAGATTGCTTTGTAATAGATCCAATTACTCAAGAACAAAAATACCACAACAAAGAAAGCAGGTTTTCCCTTCTCGGTTTCCTGGGTAAACAAGTGTGTCAATGTGCGTGATTGTGTTTTTATCTCTCGATTATTTTCCACTGCTTATAAATTGTTAAGAAACTTTGTATCTTCATGAAAGTAAATTTGGTTTCAGTTTTCAGTTGCCTTGTTTTCAGTTATTCATCTAATTAGTTGCCGAGTTTCAAGGAAATTTAACAGTAATCCATGTCTCTCATTAATACATTCATTTGTTTCAATTATGCCTTATCTTTGGCTGCTATAATCTCTTGGTAGGACATTAATTTGATAGTCTTGCAGTGCTTTGGTTGGCTCTCATGCACATACTTTGAATTACTATTCACTTAAGATGCATATTCTCTTCATTCCATTTATTTCATTTCATTGTTGCAATTGACTTAAGATTCTGATCTCAACCATCTCAATTTTCACTGAGACTTTACCCTTCCTCTTGAGTGCTTACAGGAATCTCAAGAGTGAGTTTTCTGTGTCCTGAACAAATTAAGGTTTATGCAGATTCATTAGCTTAAGAGCAGTATGCAACCACTAAGGGCACCCCCCTGACACTGGAAAAGTACCAATCCAAAAAGAGAGACATCTAGCTATGGCAGCACTAGATTGCCTATAATTATTAAGCAGGTCTGCTCTTGCAGATTTATGTGATAACAGGCCCATAACCCCTTTATGGGAAAAGCCAAGTTGTGTATAAATACACACCTTATGAGCCTGTTGTATCAACATTTGAATTTATTAGTGATTGATTATTTCCATTAAAACACCATATCTCTTGTTCTCTTGTTCATGGGTCCACTTCTCTTTATGTGATGTTTTTGTTGAAGGTTTATGCTGAATTAGGGTTTGCTGGGGTGTTCACTGTAAATCCACGACATCTTTAGTAAATCAACAATAGTAGAGGCTCAACCAGGCAGGAAACAATTGAAGCAGTAGCCCATTAGAACAACTTCTGCATATGGAGCAGAACCAGCCCATTGCAATGGTCCAAATCCAAGATGATCAGTTGAAGACTCCTTGAGCTAGACAATAAAATCACTGGTAACAGGAATCGAGTTGACCATGATGGGCAGAACTCCTCAAAGCAAAATGAAGATGGGATCTAAATTTTGACAGGGCAGTAGAAGACAAGACCCCACCTGCATGTCCCTTTGAGGAAGAAACACCACTGGAAGCCAACTAAGAATGCCAGTGAATTGTGTCAATCAGTCAGCAATATTTTTGCCTCTATGCCTACTGTAATAAAATCTAATGGAAGTCTCAAATGCCAGAAGGTTGAATGCAGTTTTCACCTTTTTCTATGCATGTATTCAGGACTGTAGAACTATGCAACATTGACTGTTTTACCCTGAGTTTTCTACATTGTGTGAAATCTTCTGTAGTATAATTCTGAGAAAAAAATAGATATATCTGCATAATCCAGACTTTACTTCTGTCTCTTTATTACAAGACAGTATCTAATGTTTTGGCACAATATCACAAAATGGGTGCTCGTAAACTGAAACATACAGTGCTGCAGTAAATGCTGTAGCTGATTGAATACACAATAAAACTTACCTCTAAGTTCTCTCTGCCTTCCTGCAACTTTAAGTTTCTGTGTAAACAGAGTAAGCCGTGAAAGCTCTGAACTATCAAAGATGTTTTCATATAACTCTAGGCCTTCAACAATGTTGATCTGTTAATTTGACAAAAATTAATTAGCAAAGAAGAGACCTTAAAAACAGCATACACATTAGATGTTCCCACCAGTTAGAATACTTCATGTTTCTGAATGATAATATAATATGCAACATCTGCTTTCAACCCTGTAGTGGTTTACGGCACAACATGGAGCCATCTCTTACCATCTTTCCCTCCACAAGTTCATTACCAACAAAATTTTTGGAAACCCTAATCATAGACCGCCGCCTGTCGTCTTCTTGTTTTGAAACAAACTGAAAATCTAGGTTTGTCAATATGTCCTCTGAAGCACCTGAAACTACGACAATACAAGCAGAAACAGAAATTAATATGATTTGAGAAGAATGAGAACTTCATTTTTCTGTATTAAATAAGGAAACTGTTCAAAACTAATATTGATAAGCAGAATGTTTTTAGTGCATAACTCTGTCAATATTAGGAATCGGATATTATATTCAGGCTGATAACCTGAACAGAATGGGTAATTCAAGGGAAAAGATTCATTGATATTTTTGGCTTCTTACTATCACAGGGGGCCACTTGTTGATTATTGGTTTGAACTTTGATGAAATGACATTTTGTTCAGAAATTAAATTTTATAAGCGCATAAAGTAGCCCTAAAAATCTCCCTCACATAGTTGTAACTTGCAACGATGGTACATGTCAGAAAGCCAAGTTGCAACTTGCTATAATGGTACATGTCAGAAAGCCACATTTCTTGTCTTGCGGGCCTGTTGACAAACTCCACTCTTGTTTCATTAAAACTTCGGTTTGTTAAGATACATAGTCCATACACTAAGATTCTTCTCTACCTTTCCCAAAACTTTTAACTTATGATCTCATCTTGTAACATTCACGTACAGAATAGGTAAAACCTAGTCTGTAAATTTCTTATTCATATGTAGACAATTACCAAGTCTTGCAATCAAACATACCTGACTGATGTGTTGAGCAGGCACCATCCATTGCCTTGGGTCTTGCAGGATTAGACTCTGCCGCCTTTAATCTCCTGCCTTTTCGTGAGGTGTCATTTTGTTCAGAACTAGAGAATTTTGATTCTGGCACTGATCATAGTGGCACCCAATAAAGAAGTCAGACTTATTGTAAGCAAATTAAAGTCTATTTTACTTCCTAACTTTTATATCCCTCTTACCTGACCCTTCAAAACTTCATTATATCCCAGAGCTTATTGTCATGGTAAAGATGACTTGCTTACAGCTGCACGGTTTATGTGAAGTGCGAAATTGTCTTTTGTTTGTAGAAAATTGAATACAAAAAGTAAAAAAGGATCTCTTGAATTGAATTCACTGGGAAGATGAGGTAATGGGCAAGAATGAATGAAAGAAGCTTTGATATTTAGAAATAAGTTCCTTCTGCAAAACAGACATGCTAATCTGTAACTACGCTTACAGTCTGATTCCAAAACATCCATATTTCCTGTAGGAGACTTCAACGAAGAAAATTGTCTTTTGTTTGTAGAAAATTAAATACACAAACTAAAAAAGAATCTCTTGAATTGAATTCACTGGAAAGATGAGTTAATTAACAAGAATGAAAGAAAGAAGCATTGGAATTTAGAAACAAGTTCCTTCTGCAAAACAACCAATCTAATCTATAACTACGCTTTCAGCATGATTCCAGACATTGATATTTCCTGTAGGAGATTTCAACTCTTGCTGAGTTTCATCAACTTGACCTTTTAAAGTAATAATCTCCAATAAACATTTTCCCACTGAAACTCAGATCTTATATTCTAATAGATTAACTGGAATGCAAATGTGGACGCTTATGGCTCACCTTCCCTTGTACTTCTATTGAATGCTAAAAAACAGAGAGTCTACGAACGCGGACCTTACCTTCACGTTCATGCTTCTCTGTCAGATTGGATCCTCTGTTTTCCAACCTTTCTTGCCTCCCCCTCGTAATTGATCCGCCAATATCTGGCTCTGCCTGCGCTTGGCATTCATGTTTGGTCTCGTCTTCTTGCTTTCCCTTCTCTGCTAACTCACTCGACGCGGAGGATTTTGTTTTCTCAATTTCACTCGTCGTAGATCCTGACAAATTGTTAAAGCCTTCGCCAGATTGCAACGCAGAGTTTACAGAGAGCGCGTCATACAATTGTGCTTCATTATTTGCATCTGCATTTTCTCTCTTACCTGCATACGCCGCTCCACTTACAAATCCTTCATCTTTACTTCCATTCTGAGTCAACGAAACTCGCTGCCCTAACTTCTTTACAGATTGAGACGGTAAATTCGCGTTTCCAGGTCGCACACTTCCATGCCTATCTATAGGAGAATATACATTATCCTTTCCATGTGATACGGGATTAATTTGAGTGCCAGTTGAATGATCCGATTTTTTCTGCTGCTTTCTCCAAGCGACTTGCTGTATAGCGTACAAGACCTCTGCAACCGAAAAATATTGCTGCATATGAAGAACAACGGTCCAATTACAGCGACGTTGCTGAATAGTACTCAGCACAAAATCATATTCCCCCGGTTCACCTACGATCCGCAAATGCTGACACAATGAGTCAATAATAGCATTCGCCGCAGCGAATTCACCTCTAAGCCATGACATAAAATTATCCCGCTCGTCCGGAATCCACTGCCTCCGTTGAATTTCAGAGTTTTGGACTTGCATTCTGCTTCTCCCACTATTTCCACCTCCTCCGACGGCAAAACTACTGTGTTTACTAGTATTCGCTACGGCATTTGCTGAGGCCATTGCTAAAACAAAAACCTTAAGAGTCTTAAGCTACATTTGCCGCATTTCTGAACTAGATCTGGAATGAAAAATGGAAATTTCTCCGTAAAATGGCTAAATAAATTTTTCACCGAAAATAAGTTCTTAGCTGTAATTTTTCAGCTTAGCCGTGAGGAAATAAATATTTCACCGAGCTGCATACATTTTCTCGCCAAAGGAAGATTTCACCTCTAAAATTTAAAGGCCAGCAAATTATCTGCAAATAATGCATGTAACTTTGAAAAAGAACAGGTTTTACTGGTTATATTATCGGAAACCTCTGAAACCTGTGCCGATCCGCGTAATGCCGAGGTCCTCCAAAGCTTAATTCGCCTCGATCCGTCTCCGAAAAAATACAAAAGAAGCGAAAGCAAATTTGGACCAAATCCGGATGTACACGGTTCAAAATGATGACAAAGTTGCAGAGATGATGATTGCCGTTGTGACAGATTCAGGTTGAAGACCGGAAAAAAAAAAATTAAAATCTCATGAGAAAAGACAAGCATTACACTTTCTGGCGGTTAGCTACCTGCGCACGCATCTCCCCTGTGTGTCTTGTCTCGGTGTATTCGTTGAAATTATCGTGGAATCGCTCCGCCCTTCAGGCCCCGTTGTTTGGGTACGCTGTCGCGCACCAAATTCAGATGGTGAATGGTGTACGGTGATGCGCTATAATTGGCGATATTGCCAAATTGAGAATCCATAAGCGGGTGGTCATATTAGGGCCGTTTCCTAAGTTGAAAGATGAAGAGGTAGTCGTTTAGGAGCCAATTTTTTATATAATATTTTTTTTTTTAAATAAATCGTGGATAATAAATAAATTAATGTGTATTTAAGTTTGAAATAATATTTAGTATATGCGTACACTTACCCTCTCTCATGATTTCGATGTTATATTTTGTCCTTTTAATTAGGGATAATTATCACGATGACGTCTACCTTAACGTTAATTTCATATTTAATGATAATTTTTTTGTCTGCTACTTGGAATCATTATTTAATCTTTATTGATAAGAATCTTCATATTTTGTTTGATTTCCCGTTTCTTATTTTTCATTTTAATTTGAAATTGTGGAACGAAATTCAAGGGACGCCATGTTATTGCTCATCGAAAGGGAAAAGGGGACGGCAATAAGAAGTATTTTGTTGTGTATAAATTTTGTCTTAATTTTCTTTTAGGCAAATTCATATTTACATATTATGAGATTATGTGATGTTTCATATCTCTATAAATAGTTGGATTATCGATTAAAGGTTTTCTATTGGGTTATAGATTAAAAGTTTTCTATGATGTTTATTTGTGGTGTTTGAAAGTTTTATATTATTTAAGAAGTTTAATTATGAGATGATAATTTGATTTTGTTATTTGGATAGGATTAATAGGTTTTTTTTTGTAAATGGGAGGGGCTAGCCTATGATGTAACGGTTGGGGTGGTTTGTTTGCATGCCTCTCGATTGGGTTCGAGTCCTGCGGCACTGCGCTTGCAGCGTATTCTGTTCCATGGAGACCCCGATGACGGCGTTTGAAATTTGTTTCGATATGACGGCTGTCAGCCTGTTCTGACAAGCATTTGTACCAATATATCTAAAAAAAGAGGGCCCATAAGGATATGATTAATATATGTTTATATTATTTAGAATTATATGTAATTAATATGTTTTTACTAAATTTAAATTTAGTATTTTTTACTTTGTAGAATATTAAAGTGTTTGTTTCATCATAATAAATATTGTATTATTGTCACTTAATTTTAGGTAATTTATTATCACTTCTCTCCAGTCAAGTATATTTTGTTATTTGGGTATGATTAATAAGTATTTGTATCATCCCAAATGTACCTAATTGATATGTTTTGATTGAATTCAAATTTAGTACCTTTAATTCTGTAGAATATTAGAGTGTCTGTTTCACTGTAGCATTGTTGTATCATTCTCACCTAATCTTAGGCAACCTACTATCACCTCCCTCGAGCTAAGCATACTTGAATAATCAATTATCAATATTGTTACTTTGCCATGGACAACACATATAATCTAACACATTGTCAAATCACACCATCCTTCAATGAAGCCCACTATGCAACCCCTCATCGATCGTTTGTCCTACTCAACAAGACATCCTTAGTCCTCCTAACCTGCATGCTAGTACATCGTCCTAATTGTCTCGCAAATCTCCATGATCCAATCACCAAAGGTACACAAATATATGGATTGACCATGCAACTTGCCAAGTATGCTTGACACCACAAGTGAGGGTGAAGGTCGTTACACAGCACCTCACCAATCAATTGTCCTACTCAACAAGACATCCTTGGTCATCCTAACCTACATGCTAGCACATCGTCTTAATTATCTCACAAGTCTCCATGATCCAATCACCAAAGATACACAGATATATGGATTGACCATGCAACTTGCCAAGTATGCTTGATACCACAAGTGAGAGTCTTACATTTTCCCTTTAACTCCATGTTAAAGTCGGTGAGTTCTCTTTTAATCATTCATAATCAAATTTCATTTTGCGCCTAATTATCAAATATACAATTATTATTTTAAATGACATTTCGATCAATAAATCAATTTGATTAAACATTATTATATTTGCTAAAATAAAATTCAATATTCAAAAATATAAAACATAAAGATTTTGTTTTAAAATTACCTTATTAATTAATTATTAGTTTCTTTTCCTTAATTTAATAATAAATATAAATAATATGTAATATTAGCTTCTAAATCAATAACATCTTTTTTTTAACCAACAACTATATAACTTTACTCACATCACAACACTCATTTTGAATTCCACTAATCCAACATACATCCCAACTATATAGAACCTCAAAACTAAACTTACCCCACATAAAATACTATCCATCACTTTCTTAGTATCATACTTTTTCCAACAACTTTAACTATTAAAAAGTTTCAAAATAGTCCACATCCATCCTAAATTTCATAGCCTAACTTCCTCAATCTTCTCTAAAATCTTCAAATAATATTATGATCTACATCAATCATGGTTTAAAAAAAATTATTCTCTTCCTTGCCTTTACATATATTATCATAATTTAAACCATATATAACTCATATTTCTTTTTCTTTCTTCTCACACTTTAAACTATATATAACTCATTTATTTTTCTTTCCTCTCATATTTATTTAGACATATCATTTCATCCATTATATATTTTTAATTACATTAAAAATACTATTAAACATTTTTTACGCTTAAGATACTTAGTATATACTTATTTCAATGTCATTCTCTTTCTTCTACCTTTATTTATATTCTCATCAATAACATTAATATTTAATAATAACATTAATATTTAATAATAACATTGATATTATTAGTATTAGAAATATATATAATCCATATTTATTTTTCTTAGTTATATAAATAAATTAGTTATATTAAAAAGTATTATTAAACATTTCTATAATTCAACTACTCACTATTACCTGTATTTTTTTCAATTTCATTCGCGTTTAATTAGGTTGATAAGCATTTCTTTTGGATCCATGCACCCCACTTTTTCGTCTACCCTTCTCCTCTTTGTGTGACACATGTGCACACATTTTTATGCTTATCCCCTCTTCTTCACTTGACATTTGTGCACCATATTTATGCCTAAGTTCCAGGGCATATTTATAGACAAACTCGTCGAGTTACTTAGATATTCGAATTGAGTAGGCCGTGGTTATGTGGTTGTCATCGACGTTGCTTCTACGAACTTGGAATTGGTCAAAATGGGTGCGGAGACGTGTCGACATCGAAAATCATGTCGCATTGTTACTTGATATCGTGAAGCTGTGCAACTCTTCTTGGCTATTGTCCTCACTTGCTAGATTTTGGTGAAATTGCGCAGAGGTATCAAACAACTGAGAACTGCCCAAATTGTGAATTTCAAAAGGTGGGAGAGACAGATCTCAAGGACCCATGTTGTTTTTCAACAAAAGGGCATCAGAAATGGAATCTCATTCGGCATTTAACATAAATTCATTACTTTGGAAAATTCCTTTTCTTGACAAAGTACTCTAATGTAATGAAGAACTATAGTGTTGTCAGGTCAAGTCGGATATATAATGTAATTCCTTGTCAATTTGGTTTGTATGAGGTAAAGTGTTTATACTTTATACCCATATATGTTGTCCAACCGTACTAGGTCACTGCATACTGTCAAGTGTTCACATGGTGGGGAGAAACTAGCTCGATGAAGTGTTGGTCATAAGAGTTTAGCAAACAATAGTGATGTGTCTGTCGTATTCCAAATATTGTGCTTATCTTTACAAATCAAATTGAACCTTATCATTTTCCGCAATGGTTGAGGAGTGTTCACATTGGACCTGCAATATAATATAAACAATGCTCCACAAACCATGTGGTAGTTAGACTGTCGTAATCAAACACTTCTATCTGGTGTTTAGCAACGAACAAGAACTTGTCATGAACCATTATTTATATTAGGAGAATATATTAGCAAATAAAAAAAATATTATATTATTTATGTATTTTACATTTTATAAAGCAGCTTAATGTAATCATATCATTACTTTTACCATCTTCATTTCGTTCAATCACTTTTGTAATGGTAAGTGTTGTGGACCAACATTCAAAATTTATATTAAATTATTTTTTAAGTCGGCTAAACCCCTTTTGATTGAAAAGGGTGCTAAACTCTATATGATAGGAATTTTATAATCAGAAAACCATTGACAATGACATTGCAAGTGAGTGGTATATATTTTGTAGTCACTGAGGAGTTACATCTGGCCTCATCCATAGAGATCTCATTAGCATCAACGACCACTAATCAAAACTTCTTTGCATTATCATAGAGCCAGTAGTGTCGCATTAACACGACCCACACCTCAGTGGTCATTCGCTTTAACATGGGTCATCACTTGGGGCAAGAACTCCAACTTTACATTAAACCATAGTCCAACCCAACAGAATGGATTCATAGTTAGTACTATATGATACAGTGCTTTATTACATTAGTTAGATAAGTAATTATTAGGTATTATTGTTTTACACTCCTAGCATGGGTACACCACAAGGATGGTGTTGGTCTTTGAGTATCAACAATATCAGGATGCAATTGCAAATGAAAAGAGAGAGGGAGATTTTGATGATGAGGAGGAATGGCTTCATACATGTAGCTTAGTGTTCTTTATGTCCCATGCCATCGATAGTACAACATCCAATTGTTGTGGTTGTTGCATTCTATCTTCCATGCTTGTATAAATGGGTAACTCATAGAACAATATAATATATTTTAGGCAAATTTCTCTAGTTTTTTAATCTCGTTGATACATATTTCACTCTAATATTGCTATTCATTATTTTTTATGATTTACCTCTTGCAATATTGACTTTGACCTTATTTTGCAACAAGATACAACATATATTGAGTTTTATGGGCTTTCATATAAATGTCAATAGTAATTGGGCAAGAGTTCTTAATTTTGTAAATCCATAGCAAAATATATTATTCAAAAGTTAAATTGAATTCAAAATTTGTGACTGTGATCCAAAGCATAATGGAATGTCAAACTATGATTTTTGAGTTCTATGTTATGTTGGGATTGATGTTTGTAATAATTCAACAAAAATCTAGGGCAAAGAAATTGCAGATCTTCTATATAACCTGTATGCAATTTGGGTTTCCGAATAAGAAAATAATTCATTTACATTGTGTTCATATAATAATAATGTCATCCAATTCCTGCACTTATGTTTTGAATGTCACCTGCCCTAGGGAAATAGTCTCCAAATTCATGAAATAATATTTTCACAACCTTATCCATTTTGTAGAAAGCCTCCTCAACAACATCAACATGTTGAATGTCAACATCAACATCCAAAACATAGTGATATCTATATATCTCACACACTTCATCGCATGATGAAGAATCCCAATACAGTTAATTGCAATGTCATGAAATTTATGATTGAGTTCACAACAACTCCGACCTTTCCCATATTTTGCATACATATCTATTAAAATAACCTCCAAAAAACCATCTCATCAAATCCCAAACCAAAGATCTGGTGCATAACCATTCATCTTCCAAGGTGGATCGTGCTACCTTCCAAGGCCAACTAACCCCACCCATAACAAACACCAAACAAGGGAGAGACCGTCGGGCCTTAAGATGATACACAATAACCCCCAACTTCAAAATGCAAAACTTCTTCAAATCAACAATTCAATTTCGACTTACACATTCCTATTTAAAACAATGAGTTGGTTCAAGTTCAAATCTGCATAACACAAAGGTTAGCTCTGACCAAGGCTATCTCTAGTTGCCCACCTATTTTTTAGAATCAAATCAAACATAAATCAACATCATTCATCCCAAATCTATTTATAGATTTGTTCAAACCTTTTCAAAATTTGTTGCATATGTATATATAAACCTAAATCTTGCTCCAAAAAGTTATATATGCATATCTTTTTTGGTCTACAATCTACATACCTTTTTAAAAAACAACATTAAGGACATTACATATAGAAAATACAATGACTCCTGAAATACAAACAATTTGTTACAAAGGGCCTATTTAAAGTACTTTGGTCACATATTAATTGATAAATGTGGCTAGCAATACAAACTTTTTCCATAGTTATCAAACCCTCAAATACTCATATTCACTAAATAAAAATATACAACATATATGTCTAATTAAATTTTACTCAATTATATAAAAATAAATAAATAAATACATTAATTAATTAGTATTTATTTAATTATGAAAATCTAAATACAACTCTCCCATTTTAACAGATTTATTGAAATCTCTTTGCAACTTTGGAAGTAATTACTAGTATATTATTTTTTGTTAATTTACTGAATGATAATTCTTATGGCCCGTGTAACGAATTATATTCATTTCTCCTTCCTATGCCGTTAGATTCATTTTCTGGTCCGTTAGATTCAGTTTCTAGTCCATAACAAACTATTACTTTTAAAAAAAAGTGTTAGTCTAAACAAAGGAAGAAGACAAATTTAATTCATCGCTCCTTTATAATATATGATTTTCTTTATGTGACCTTCAAGAAAGGAAAAGTGCAACTTTAAATTTTTAATAATTTTTCATCAATGTAAAGAATAAGATAATAAAATATTTAATAAATTGCAATGATATTTATTATTTAAGTTTAAAATATAAAAAAATTAATTACTCTATTTATAATTTTTAATAATTTTCATCAAAGTAAAGAATAAGATAATAAAATATTTAATAATTTGTGATGATATTTATTATTTAAGTTAAAAAAATAAAAAATTATTACTCTATTATAATTTTTTAGTTAAAAAAAAGAAGCATTGTTCCTAATTTATTATAATTTTTAGGAGTTAAAAGATTAGGAAAGTAAGAATTATAATGAATTATCAGTTTATTTTAAAATTGTATTTTTGTGTTTGAAAAGTTTTAAGAGAAATGCTTATAATTTATTATAATTTTTATAAGTATATTTTAAGAAGATTAATATTGTAACGTATATGTATATGTTAATATTGTGATTTAATGTAAGTATATGTAAGATAATTTAAAGAAAATGATTTTCATTTTCAACTTTCTTATGTCATAAATATGACAAACTCTTTTGACTGGTAATATTTTGAGAATTTTCCAACACCTTGTTTTACTATGGAAGTTGTGAGAGTTTGTTTTTATTTTAGTATTGTTGATTTCTTCTTTACACTAGTCAAAATAGAGACATGTTTGATCTTCTAATATTGAGTTAATCGCCTCCTTATACTATCTTAATTTTCTTTTATCCTCTAATCCTTTATCTCACCAATTTCCCCTTATATTTACACACAATAATATTTATAATACTTACATGTAATAATATTTAATATTATTATCATTTTGCAAAGTGACATCTTTCTTTATTTCAAAATGATTTAGCTAAGACTTGGCATCTTTATGCCACCCAACTTGAGCTGCAAGTGATTTTGTCTTCTATGTTGTTTAACCTTTTTTGTAAATTGATCAGTAGATTTCTATTAATAGCGTAAAAAAAGTTTACATTTGAACAAACAATTACATTTCAACCATTTCCTCAGTGCTTTCCAGAACATTCTTGTGGGTGGACATGCTTTGAACTATAAAGAAACAAAAGGATAAAGGATCAGAAGACTGGGATTTGTACCTAGCCCCTAGCCAATCTTGCTACTAGAAACATAAACAAGTTTGTTGCTGTAAAATATAACAGGAAAAATAAACTATGTACCGTATACATTTATATATCAAAAAAAAAAGTAGACCAATCCCAAGAGTAGCCCAATTTTCCTTTAATAGGTCAACAACCGGATTTCTAATTGGACCCTTTAGTTCAGAATTATGACTGGTGATGTGGAAGTAGAGTTGGCTTGAGGGGAGGCTTGAGCTGGAGCATTGATGGACACATGTCCTTTCTAATGCTTATTGGACTCGTTTTCTGAGTCTGAAACTACAAAGTGTTCTATGCGAGACAATCGAACAACTATATCATCCAAGTTGTATCTGATGTCCCTTAGAATGCACTTGATGTCTTCTTAACCAGCAAAGAGATTATAGTTGTCTACTTGCTTTGTTGAAAAATGTGCAACAAGAAATGTTAAATTTAGAATGTGCTAAAAATAGACCTGCTAAAAATAGCATGTCTAAAAATAGCAGTTTGGCCAATGAGGTCATTAGCCACATTGGGTGAGAGGTGGAACTACTAAAAATAGAAAGTTCGAAAAATAACATTTTTGGGTCCCTTCCTATTTATAGGAGTCCCTAGTCTATCTATAGGAAGTAAAATTAATTTTGGTCTTAACAACAGTTGGAAATATTAATTAATTAATTCAGTTGAGTTAATTAGTTAAGGAAATTCGAATTCGAAGTCTTTGTGAGCATGCACAAGAGTTGTCCCATTGATTGAGGAATTTATCCTTAATTTCCTCCACTGATTGAGGGAATAAGTATGAGTTCTATAATGAGAGAATCAATTGACTTAGTTATAATTAGTCAAGTCCAGTTAGATTATTTTAACAAATTGTTAAAATAATAAAATATAGTTTGTTAATGCTTGCATGCATATGACAACTATTATTTAAGATAACTGAGAAAATCACTCATGGATAACTGTTGCATGTCAGTTCTGTCAGAGACCCAGTTGAGATCAGATGTGTGGCAGTGTACTATCAGATGCTTGGATATTTCTAATAAGTATTCCTTGCATGGAGAAGGATCTATTATAGGAGATTGGAGGACTTGTGGCCTATATATTGAGGCTTAGGTAGTCCATGATTTTCAGCTTCTGATTGAAAATCATCAGAGTACAGAGAAAGTAGGATAGTTTGAGAGCTGTTTCTTTTTGTATTGTGAAGAGGATTTCCATTTGATTGATAATACAATGTTGGGGTTTTATGCTGCTTTCCCCAGTGATATATTCTGTGTTATGTGTGATTGATTTATCTTGACCAGTTATGCATGTTTCTACTTGATATTGCTCATGAATTCGATTATGCTTCTGCTTAATGTTTTGTAGAAGTAGAACGAGTATTATGCTTTAGAACATTGCATATATCAGTTTGTTCTAC
>APFE031043681.1:0-13625 GCA_000404065.3 Pinus taeda | reverse complement strand
ATGATGAAGATCGGGCGGAGCATAGTTCATTTCCCTCTGTCAAGCTCCCTAAAAAATGAAACAAGGAGTCTCGAGGATAGTTTTGCTAATGTATCAACCTCGTTAAAATAATGAAACAACTTGTATCCGAGGATAGTTCATATTCATTATGTCAACCTCGTTAAAACAATGAAATGTGAGACCATTTTTGTCAACCTTCAACCCATTTTCAATGGACTGAAGCTTGGGGGGCATGTACCTCGGATTGACACGATGTTGGGGGGCATGCCCGTTTCATTTCCCATCAAGCATAGTTTGCATATGTACCATGTGTTTTTAAGCTTGTATAAAAATAAAATTTCCCATAAAGCATAGTTTGCATACGTGATTCTCATGTGTGTTTTCAAGCTTTTGTAAAAATAAAATACATGCGTGTGTGTGGATACATTCCAATGGGTCATTTTTTATGCAGTAGATACATTAGATTACATGTGTATCGAACAGTCGCATAGCATATAAAACACATAATCACGTGAAGAAAAGATCCATCTAAGAATAAGCACAAGCGCATGAAAACACAATAAGAAACCATAATCATATGTATATATATATATGTGTGAGTCAAAATATTCACGCCCCGCGCATTACAAAAAATAATACATGTCCAAAGTCTATACAGCTGCTGACAGCGTACTCCTCAAAAAATATGCAAAAATGAAACCTAGGCGTCTAACACGGTTATGCTCGTGATAGCATGTCACTGCTCGCACCAAACGTCTCAACAGATGATGAACACGAGTAGACACTCCCACCGTGTGCCTCTGATAAGCTCTGGGTACATCTGCCAATCTGCCGTAGTCTGGGATACCTCGAGTGAGTGCCTCGAGGTTTTGCACGAGATCATCCTCACCCTCTATCTAAGGATATACTACGGGTTGTGCTCTGCGCACATTGTGGGGCAAGTCAGCTAGTCGCTCTGCGCCAACATCTGTATACATATATAGACACTGTAAGAAATAGGCATGTATTAACAAAAAAAATTAAATACATAAAAACATTAAAAAAACAAAGAGTTCTTACCCAGCTCCTCATCCCAATCCTCTTCGTCAGGTAGAGGGAGATCGGGATCTCCGGTAAAATCTGTGCCCGCATAGGGCAAGTCCTCAATGACTATCATCTGGTGTCGGAGCCAGATAAAGAACTCGGGCTTCCAGGACATCTGTTGGCCCCCTCCTCCTCTGGGCATAAGTTCTGCCCATCGATGCAATCTCGGTTCCCTCAGCACTAGATCTGCTACTATCCCTCTAGGTACCCGGAAAATCGGCAGCCACTCTAGAAAGAAGGTCACAATGATTGACCCATACCCAAACTGTTTGTTTCCATCCCGCTTACACTTAGTAAGCTGTCGTTTAATGTTGGTCGTCACCGCTGAGGCCCAATCAAACATTGTCGGATGGAGACACTCGGTGGCCAGCAGCAAATGATTCTTGCTGGCCTCATGGGGTGCCTGTATCCCTGTTGCCCGGGTAATGGTAAACAAAATGACTCGTAGAACCAAGCTGGGCACCGTATTGATATCTATCTTCCTGCTGTTAACTCCAAATCGTGCATCAGGACATACTCTTGCCTTCACCTCCTCGATCTTCTCTGCAGAAGGTCGACTTCCTGTCAGAATAGGACGTGCACCTCGCCGTGATAAACCAGTAATAAAATAGACATTGGAAACATCCAGTTCCAATGTCTGATCCTTCAGGCGAAACACCTGATCCTCTACATGCCAAGCATCTACTATGAAGCGTAGTAGCTCAGGTTGTGCGCGTAGGTATGAAGTATGGAAGAATTTTTTCAGTCTGCAGTCTCTTAATGCAGTCATGCAGTCATCATCCGCCAAAGCTAGGGCATCAACTTCATTGTGCTCTCGTTCTTTCCATTCTAGCACCATTTTTAGCGAAATCCTGCAACCAAAGGACAAATTTCAATTGTTAGATAAATATTGAAGCATAAATTGAAAGAAATTTGCAACTTCAACGGTCCAATTTGGTAAAAAATGAGATCGCGCCATTGGCGTGACTGTTTCTAAAATAGTCGCGTTAATGGCGCGACCTCTGTGAAAAAATTTCGCCATTGGCGCGGTCCCGTGCAGGAAACCTGCGCCAATGGCGCGGCCCTAAAAAAATTGCAAATCCCTTTGCAGGGAGCTAAAATATGGATAAAAACTGGAAAAAATGGAATGAAAATGAAGCTTAGGATGAGGCCTCTTACCTGTTGCAGACGGCGGCTCGAACGGTCTCCTGGATCGATCACAATCAGCAGGTGAATTTTGCATTAAAAACCCTCCAACAGTGAACTCATAAGGTAAAAAGTGAAAAGTAAATTTATTTTTTACTATTTTACTATTTATGACACTATTTTGCCCTAAAAATACATTAGAAGTGATGTTTTTGTGTATTTTTAGTATCTTTTCATGTCGAAATGGGTTTTACGCTATTTTTTGAATGATGACACGTTCTGGTGCAGTTCAAACGAGCTTCTTTTTAACTTTTTCAAGCTCGGTAAAACATGAGAAAATGTTACTTATGGTCTGCTTTCAGCTCTTTTCCTGACCTTTTAAAGAGGAAAAGATCGCCGAGTTTTCCCTCTTAGCTCTTTAAACGATTACTAAGGGGCGGTCGTTTTAAGTTCTTTTATCGACCGTTAAAATATAAAAAGATTACCGGGTTTTTGTCGTTTCAAACTCGTTAATGGTTACGAAACGACGTGATTTTGACCCCTTTTCTACTTTTTCAGGTTGAAATCACTATTCATGAAAAGTAATCCTCGGTCGTAATGACCGGGCGGTTCTTTCGGGTATCATTTTATACTTTTTCGGGCCCGAGAGACACAACTTTATGAAAAAGGACCTCTGGAGTTTTCTTTTCTGTGTCTTTTTCAAACTCTCTAAACATGAAAAAGACTCCGAGTTTTACCTTTGTCGAACTCGTTAAATTCTAACGACATTGGACTCATCATTATGACGAGACTCGAGCTTCTCCTCCCTAGGGCTCGTTAAACTTTTACTAGGTTGGATTCAACCGAAGGTCGAACTTATACCAAAAGCATATGCTATCCCCATCAAGCTTGTTAAAAATAATTGGGGTACTCGCCAAAAATGATGGGGGAAAAAGAAAATTTTGGAACCGTAATTATCATCGTGTCAACAGTATGTCGCTCTTGAACATTGCACTTCTCTGCTTTCGTGTCAGGGTGGGGATATCTCATCTTGTTTTTCACTTGCCTCCATGGGTTTGGGTAATCCTATTTGACCTCTCATCTGCTCATTGCCTCGTCATCAATGACCTCTGATCCATGACGTCAAATACTGCCAACTCCACTATCGTGCCGCCGATATGTTCAAGAGAAGTGACCTCTGAAAGAAACCACCTCTGTCTGATAGTTCATAAATCTTAATTCACAACATTGTCTCTTCCCGTCTCGTGTCGATGATGTGGGAAACATTATGGCCCACCTTCGACGAAGATTACTTCCTGTCGACTTCAGCTCATTATCCAGGAAAGTGACCTAGAGACTCCCTTCTGGTACCTTGGAGCCTGCATGCCTCAATGGCAGGTTCTTCATGTTCGACACGAGGTTTTCATCATTGGCCTATGATCGGATGACTCTACAGGTGTTCGACATCGGCTCATTCATTCACACGTTGTAGACTGTACCTATAGTACCTTGAGGACCATTGTCATTATTGGCGGTACCTCTCGCGTTTGTTAACAGCTTTCATCATTGGCTGGTAATCAGACGATGTTCATGCATGTTCGACTTCAGCTCACATTTTCACATTCTTGAACTTGTACTTATGTTCGGGTCGAGGTGGAGCGCAAGACCCTGGATTGTTTCTGTTGTAATCCAGGCGTGATTTTGATACATGACTCTTTCACTGGATGGCTGCGACCATACCTGAGTCTATTCATTAATCCTAACCAGATGGCTGCGTCCATACTACGGATCTTGATCATCATGTACTCTTTATGGATGGCTGCGACCATGCCACATATATCATGTATTTGAACTATCATACTGTATCTCTCAATGCAGATTCTCTGCGGGAGCTATATATGTTCTTGTAAAGCACTTCACCTCTCTCTCTCTCTCGAGGCTCATGCTTTAGGGGGCATCTGTTACGCAGTAATTTGTCACCGTTGGTCACCGTCCTTGTTACCCTGGCTTTCGCACATTGGAGGACACATTTATGGACCTGTGACCAGTGACACAACTTAAAAACACTTGCATTGGATTCTCCTAAGTATGAACTTCAAATTCCCTGAAGACACCTTTTGGAGATTAGCCCTAAAAATTGCCCTTTTTCCATTAGCGCAGGTTCACAGTGTTTTTACCCGCGCCAAGACTCAGTTCTTCAAAAGGGGCACGTCATGGACGCTCTGCATAGAGAAGCCCGCCACCTAAAATTGGTTATGATTTTTAGCCAGCGCGCACTCATATGTTTTTTCCTCTTTGTTCATGGAGTTCTCTGAGGGAAAAATCTCATGAAAGTGGTCGAGTGTCATCTTTTTATCATGACAACAAGTTCAGTGGCTATTCAGGGATAATGCTAAATCTTCAGTAGGTGTCCTGATACAATGCATACTCCTTCCTCCTCCATCTATAAATGACTGTCCCCCTGCATTAAACCAACTAGTTTTGCTAGAGCTATTGTGAGTGCTGAGATTATGTTGGGTGATAGTGAGAATTTGAGAACTATAGAAGAGTTATGCTGCCAAAATATTGAGAGAGAAGAGGTCACTTTGCAAGGCGTATTTAGCTACTGGCCCAGTCAGAGGAGGTTCAACGTCAGAACCTTTGGTTGTAATCTTTCTCTGTTTTTACTGATTAATAGACGACTATCATTATGGTTCCACTCATGTGTCTTTTAATGGTATTTGAGTTATATCTTGTCTGACCGATATATAAATGCATATGCTGGATTTTATGCTTGTATTTGTATCATTCTTTGCGTGTGCAGGTGTCCATTCACGAGGAGCGTGAGGATCGTGACCAGCCAGAGCAAAGGAACGGGAACGACGTTTCTTCTACAACAACTAGCGTTGGATTCCAGGTAGATCATCATGATCGATCTCTAATTTATGCAATTAGGAACCTGTTTGTAGCGTTGTGTGATTGTTGCTAGACCCGTGTTGGGCTAGTGGGATCGCCTCTGTCCGCAGAGGGGATTTACCAGTTCAACAGGCCTCATTGGAAATCGACTTGGAAAACTGAAAGACTCCCAAAAATCAAAATGTTCATTTGGACTCTTTTGAAAGGGAAAATCCTCACATCTGATAATCTCAAGGAAAAAGGATTCTCAGGTCCGTCTCGATGCCACACATGCCTCATGGCAAAAGAAAGAATACAACATATTTTCCTTATCTGTACTTTTGCAACTGAATGTTGCATCCAGCTTGTAAAACCATTGGAATTAGAAGTGAATCTAACCCGACCCTTCTTTTAGTTTTATGTATCATGGAAAAAAGAGTATCCTTATTCTCTCAAAAATAAAAACACCATCAAAAGATATTGGACAAGCCTTCCCTCATTCCTTTGCTAGAAAATATGGCTAGTAAGAAACAAACAAATACTCAAGAACTACAAGCCCAAAGTAGGCAAGGTGCTCTCAAAAGCTTGGGGACTAGACACAGAATTTCTATCAGCAAACGGAGCAAGAATAACAGATCTCAACCAACTTCGGTAGGAAGAAAGAATATGGATTAGCTTCGCAAACAACATGCCAAATCTGCCAACCATTTCTAAAAGAAAAGAAGTCAATAACAACTGGAAAGTTCGACTAAAAGAGGAGGAATTCATTCAATGGATAAATTCTCTAACCAGACCATGCCTTTTCTTTGATGGTTCATCAAAGTCAAATATGGGGCTTGCAGGGGTAGGAGGCATCCTTATTGGTCAAGACAGGCATAATCCCATTACTTTTGAATGGGGATTAGGAAAGACTTCCAACAACAAGGCAGAGGCTTATGGACTCCTTTTGGGAGGAAAAATATTAAAACAAATAAATCTTATGAATCTAATTATCCTGGGATATTTCTCCATCCTCATCCAAGCAATGATCAATAAGCACAATCCAAACAATGCAGCTTTGGCCCAACTTACAACTGGGATCAGACATCATTTTAAAGATTTGGGACAAGTCACTTTTACGCACATCTTAAGTGTTACACAATATTTTATAACACCTCCTACACTTCCCTATGACATACCCCGAAGTGACCAAAACATGACCATCATGCAGTGTACTCATTCATATATGCAATTTAGATCCTTCCTATGAATTTGATTGGAAAATGCCTTGAGCTTCTCCTGAAGGAAATAGCTCTAAAACCCTAATTTGAGAATCATCGCCCTTATGAGACTAAAAACAGTGATGATTGGTTGTTGCATCACACTCGACCTGTGATGGCATCGCTCTGTTCACTTGTATACCCATGATGATCCCAAAAAAGTCAATTTTCCCAAAGAGGATGAGAAGCTTCTTGATCTAGAAGCTTCCAGAGCGGTGAGCTAGAGGTTGTTCGGCATAGATGAGGTCGAATTCTCCCAACTTGGCCTCTTGGTCTTATCCATATGAGATACCTCCTTGAGATAAGGACTTACTCCTATATTTGGAGAGGTCCTAACTCCCTTTCCCAGCCTATATATTCATCCCCTCCCATTATCAAATGGTTGGTCTATGTCTATTTTCACCCTTATGCTAAGATTGTGCCTATATGCTACTCATTTGTTCTGGAGAAGGAGTGCTTGGAAATCTTAGCTTGGACTTGGATATTCATTCAAGGAGAGCCTATCAACATCAAGGCTTGGTTGTGTGTTTCCCTTTATTTTTTACTAATACACAACTACTGGTTCATTTTCCATTGATGTGTATGCTCATGTATCATCTATCTTAACATTCCTTGATCAGTTAAGTAGGCTTCTTTTGAATATGTCGTTTGCATTTGCATGCCTTGTTGTGTCTTGATCTCTTGTGCAGGTGCATAAACGTTGTGAGTAGCATGAACGAGCTTGTGACGCAAGTGATTCAAGGTCTTCAACAAAGGGGATCGAGATAGCATCAGAGCAAGGTAGGCCATCTTCTTTGTTTTGCCTTTCAATTGTAACCTAGGAAAGTGTTTGGTAGATTGTCACTTAGGTTGCTAGTCCCACTCATCGGGCTAGAGGGATCGTGTCTATCCATAGAGAGGATTTGCCTAGGCAACAAAATGGCGACTCCGATGGGGAAGCTATGACCCTTTCCATTCAATGCTTCATCCTGCTTTTGTGTTGAGTTTGACCAACAGTCCGTTTTCAGGCTTATTTGTTTGTCTGTAACTTTTTTCGCTTAATAGTGATTGCTTGAAGGTTCTTGGTTTTTACTAATCTTGAAGATTTTTTGGTTTTATCTCATCTTTCTCGACCATCATGGTTTTCTCCCTGACAACCATGATGACATTGCAGATGTTTTTATTATAGGCATGATTATCGCTAGTTTTTCCTTGACATGTACGATGATCCTAGAAGTTTAAAAAAAAATAGCTTTTTCTTCTTGATTTTAGTATTTTTCCTTCTAGCAGTGGTTTGTCAGTGTGATTATAGAGTCATTTTCTTGGTTGACATGTTTGTTTGATTGCAATTGCCTCTTGATTTGGTTTAAGTGTGTTTGGAGCTTGATTTGGTTTCTACGGTTTCTAGGTCGCCCTTCATTCACTCATTGGTCTACTTTTCAGAGATCAATTACCTTTGTTCAAAGAGTTCTTTTACATCTAGAAATCTTTTGCAAGTCACTTTTGATTCTTTGGTATAAATTTATTTTCATTAGTGTCGAATCGAGTAGATGCTAAGTCACTTTAGTTCCATTAGCAAACAATAGATTACAAAATTGTTTGTTTTTTATTGAATCGAAAGAAAGTGCTTTTTGTTATTCTTGCATTCAAATCGGAAAGTGAAAGAGATTTTCATGATTAGTGAATTGTTTGCATTTTCTTTTGTTCTTTTGCACTAGTTTTCATTGTTTGCATATTTAGTGAAAATAAAAAGATTTTCATCTTTATGGCATTGCATTTGTTAGTAGAATGAAAGATTAGATTTCATTTTATTGCATTAAAAAGTTTGTATAGGTGCTTTTGGATTGATTAATGCATTAATTGGTTGTTTCTCTTCCTTTGTTAGAATAGCCTTCATTGAACGAAAAGTTTTATTTTCATCATTTAGTTGTATTCTAGGAACATGTGACATCGTTGAAGCCCTCAAAACTAAAACTTAATTCAAGATTAACTTTAAAATTTACCTCAATGAATCTAAGGAGCATTTGAAACATTAACGTTCATACTTAGTGGTCTAGGCTAGAGACGTGTTCCAGCGTCTATAAAATTTAGTAGTTGTCATTCTCAATACTCTTGCATTAGAGAATGCTAGCACCGACTTGTGCTCCTCGTACCATCGACTATATAAAGGGAGACCCTCATAGGTTGCAAACCTTTATCAATAGGAAGCCGAATCTTCCGCCCTGTGAACGTGATACACCAAACATAGTATCCACAGAGATTTCTTGCATGTACGTCAAGTCCTTGGTAAATTTATTTCCTAAGGTGTATATTTCATTTCACGATTACTTGGTACTCCTTTTTGCCTAGAGTTACCTGAGTAGTCATTTCGATCTTTTTTGACTACTTAAATTTGAAAAGATCATCGAGCACTTGTCCTTTCAAGCTTGCTAAACCATCGAAAGTGACTAGAGTCACCTTTTCGTCCTTTTCTCGACTCTTAAAAGATGAAAAGGCAAAGTTTTTGTTTCTAAAAATAACTGCCCATGATAACATGTCAAACCCATGCAGTTACTTCTTGGCCCAATATGAAGTAAATCCTTGTAAATTTTATTTTTTAATCAGCCCTCAACGAATCTCCTCTCCTTTTCTGCTCTTGAGAGAAAGTCATCGTGGATGAACCATTAAGTTCACCCCAAAGTTCCCCTTCGTTGTTTGATAGTGAACGGTCTTCATAAGGAGTTCATCCTGAACTTCCTCAATCACTTGAAGCTCAAGGTTTTGAACTTGGGATTGTCTCGAGCTCTCAACCCCTTTCTTCTCAACCACCAACTTCAGATTTCTTGTCACCTCAAGAATCTGATCCAGAAACCCCTGAGACTCCACAGATATTTGTCTTATATCCACCGAATCTTTTATTTGATCCTATTGTGATATCTCCTCAGCATCCTTACAGTCCTTACGATCGGCCTGGTGTTCTTTTGGAGTTATCTCCTCATACATCTCAGTTCCTCCTCGCCAATTATTTCCACCGATGGATTCAGAAGGCGAGATCCCAACCTCTTCTTTGGGTTATTCAGAAGTTTTCGCTACTCATACTCCTCATGTCGATGATGAACAAGGGTATGAATTTCCTCTAGAAGGCTTTCCTTTTATAGGAAGAGTCCCATCTCTCACACTTCCTGAAACTAGTGGGGCTATGTTTCCACCTGGTTATACAACCCTAGCCCAGTTAGTTTCAAGAACTCATAGTGCTTCTTCTTTGTATCAAAATCCCATTTGGTCTTCAAATGCCATGCCTACTTCCGATCCATTCATTCCAAACACAACCTCTCAAACTTTTGTACAAGTTGTTGTTATGTCATTTCCTGTTCAACCTACGATCCCATCACAACCTGTATTGTCATTTCAACCGTCTATTCCAGTATAACCGACTGTTTTAGGTCAGGTTTCAATTAGTTCTTCCACCCCTCCGTCAAGTGGAAAGAATGTGCCACTCCCTCGGGTGGGAATATGAAAGTTCTTGTTGTGTCAGGTGAAGCCCATGTGAGTGGATTACAATCTCACATGGTTGGAGTCAATCAACCTTATTCTGGTGGTATTCCTAACCATGTTGGTCCATCTGGGTTGGGTAATATAGAGTATCAACATCCTTATATGGCTCAAATTCCACTCCAACAGGATTATGTCCCATATGGTTCGCAAGCCTTAATCAATACATCTTACACTCCACAAGCAGAAGCTTATGTCTAGCTTGGCCAATCCACTATTCCGGGTCGATATGGTCAGCTTCAATTCAAAATTTTCCAATACCCATAGGGTATATCCCAAGGAACTGTCCAAAAACCCTTGCAATAGCAAGGGAAACTATTACAGCAACAAGGGAAACCTTTGCAATAGCAGGGGAAACCTTTGTAGCAGTCTCAACAGCCTTTGCAGCGGCAAACTTAGTTTGTTCAACAACCTACTCAACCTTTGTACTCGCAAGGCCAACCTTTGTAGCAACAAGGTCAACCTTTACAGCAGCAAAGTCAGCCTTTGCAGTAGCAAGGTCAAACTCTGCAGCAGCAAGTTCAATATGCGTTTCAACAAGGTCATCCCTTACAAACACAAGGTCAACCCCTGCAGTAGTAGGGGCAATCTCTTCAGGTCCAGGGTCAACAGGTCCAACAACCTTACAACCCATATGCCACGTATAATGCTTATCAACAGCCTGTGGTAGGTCAATATCAAACCTGACCTAGACAAAATCCGCCTTATGGTCAAGGTAGCTTTTAGTGGGGGAAAAATCAAGTTCCCTATGGTCAAAATTCTCCGTTGTGGGGGCAGAATCCTTACCAGAAATGTTGGAACCCGTAGTTTGGGCCTCCTCAAAGGCCCTACATGCCATTCAATCAACAATTACCATTTTTGTCTACGTTGGAACTTCCTGATGTCTCAAGGCTCACAAATGATCCTATTCTTCATTTACCTTACTAGCCTCTAGTTCCAACTAAAATTTCAAGCGATTGCCCTAAATTCGAAGGAAAACCTAAAGAGGACCCACAAGGCCATGTGATGACATATCACTTATGGTGCTCTTCAAATCCTTATGTTGATGATTCTATCAGTCTTCACCTATTTAAGAGAACCTTAATAGATGTTGCCGCAAAATGGTATGTCGACTTACCTCGAGGTACCTATGCTGACTTTAACTCTTTAGTTATGGATTTCCTCACCCACTTCCAGTTTACAGTTCTTTATGAAACTGGAACTCATTTGTTGACATCTCTCAAGAAAGATACCACGACACACATTTCCGATCATATCCATGAATGGAGACGTAGGCGTCGCCTCATCAAATTTGAGATTCCTGATGAGTTGTTGACCAAATAGTTCACAAAATCAATTGTAAACAAGATTGCTAAGGATATAGAAATGGGTGGCTGTGTTACCAAGGACCAAGCTATTTCTTGTGCCCAGTATCTAGACTTAGTCTATTCTCAATCTGGCACGTTATACGATATGTTGCCTAATGCTCCAAGATCATCTTTGGATTCCAATCTAGCAACTTCAAAGTCTACTTACATACCACCTATTGATGGTATCATTGGATCATTGTCCTAGACCTCCACTAAGAGTTCTTCAAAGCAAAAGTCTATGTCAGATACTAGTTCCAACCATCCTTCGAAAAATTCATCAAATCTTGGTAAAACCTCTGAGGTACATATTGTTCAGTCTACTGCAGCAGATAAGGCCTCGAAAGGTAAGAAAAAGGGTAAAGGTAAAGCCAAAACAGATACCCCAAAATAGGATCCACCCAAATCATCTACTGATGATGCTTCCAAAAGAAATCCAAAATATCCTTGCCTCATTTGTGAGGAATATCATTATACCAAGGGTTGTCCCCGACGAGCTGGAGTTAACCGTTTATTGAAAGGGACTTCGATTGTTTTGAAAGAACCTTTTCCATCTTAGCAGACACAGTTGGTAGACCAACTGCAATCCTCTACCTCGTCTTGTTCCCAAGTTTTCATGATGCAAGTTTCATCGCCTATTTTGGTCGCTACTCGAACAAAGGACTGTCAAACCCGCAAAAGTAGACGTTGGAAAAAGAAGTTATTGATATACCTTATACTTCCACTCTCTCCAGTTTTGTTCTACTCCACATTGAGCGTCCTAACAATGAATCCATAATCTGACCACCTCCCAAAGGTGTGCTTCGGAAATCATCTTATAATCTGAGTGTTAGATTTGCACAACAATATAATATTGTTGAATATTTAGCTCAGGCACCTTCGGCGATGTCTGCTTTGGAAGTTCTCCAAACATGTCCAACGTAGTGGAAATCATTGTTGTCTACTATAGGCACCATTGATCTTGCTTATTCGAGTTTAATTACCTTTGATCTTGAAAACCATGCTCCTTGTCTTCCTCATCATATTGCTTTTCTGATTCAGGTTATCATTAAAGGGAAGACTATACATCGGATTGTTATTAATGAAGTTGCTTCCAGCTGCATCATGTATGTTTCGTGCTGAAAGGCCATTAGCTCTCCTCCTCTTAATCAGTCCTTGAAAAATTTGGAGGCCTTCGATGACAGAGGCTCCCGTCCATATGGTATTCTCACAAACTTGTCAATCACGTTGGAAGGAAAGACCGTTGAGCTAGAAGTGGAAGTTGTAGATGCGAATCTCAATTACAACCTTCTTCTTGGGCGGAGTTGGACCGACGCCATGTTTTATGTGGTTTCTTCTTTGTTCCAGGTGCTTCGTTTTCCTCATGAAGGAAAAATTGTAACCGTCGACCAACTGTCTTTTCTCTCTTCTAGTTCATCAAACGGAAATGTCCCATACATGGGAAATACAGAAATTCTTTATGAGAGTGTTGGGGTAGGTCTTTTCAAAGAATCTGCTTTAATGGGTACTTTTACTCTCCCACCTTCGAATTTCACTTCGGTCAATATGATCTCCATTTCAACAGATCTTTGGATTCATCTGACTCTGGATCAAATTGATTCATTTGGTGATTCTATGTCGTTAATTCCATTACAGCAAGATTATCAAGAAATTGTCTTGGCTTCAATGGCCGCTTCAGAAAGTCATGTTGTTTTCAATATGAACCTAGATACTTATGTGCCATCTCCTTAGCTTGGTTCATGGGATTCTCAGGATCCTTTGAGCAACACAGTCCCCACCGACAAGCGTATGGTTGAGTTTATGTCTTTGGACAAAACTCCTTGGAACAATCTCCATCATTGTTCTTCATTTCTTCCCAACCTCTGTGAGATGACATCGTGTCTTGAAGCATTTGTTTCTCATTGCCCAACACATCCACTACAAACACCTATCTTGGTGCATGAAGCCCTGTCTGAGGGTAACATGGCAAACATTATTGCAACCACGCCTCTCAACATTTCCATTAAACCTAGAATTGTTGAGAACATTCATATTTGGGTTTCATGTTCTCTCGATGAGATCAGGGTTTACAACGAACTTTTCAAAGAATTTCGAGACGTCTTCATGTGGTCATATGAGGAAATGCCTATTATTGATTCGACAATAGTGGTGCATGAAATTCCTACCTGTCCTGGTGCAAAGCATGTTCGTTAATGGCTTCGTCCTGTGCATCCTCGAAAGGTTGTCGCTATTAAGGCAGAAGTTGAAAATCTTTTAAAAGCTAGTTTTATCTATCCCATCCCATTGACAGATTGGTTGTCTAACATGTAGGTTTTAACCCCGTACAGAAATTACCTGCATACGAATTCTAAATCACAGAAAAATAAACAATGTGAGAGCATAACACATAAAACACATATAAACAGAGATTTCCCACTAGATCCCAAAACCGGGACTACCAGCTTGATTT
>APFE031043651.1:0-14956 GCA_000404065.3 Pinus taeda | reverse complement strand
ATATGGTTGTCCACCCTCAATTTTGTAATGTAATGTCACGTAATGTTGGCTGTAGAGATCTACCCATGGTGTGCAGACCATGAGATTGTATAAATAGAGTGAGGCTTTAAGTAGTTAAAGAAATCAATAGTAATGGATCTAGGGATGAAGAGTTGAGTCATATCTAAAGTGTAAAGTCTAGTTTTGGGTCGTAGAGTAGGAGAAGGCTCTGTAGCTGAGTGCGCAAAGGCTTAGTAGTTCACAGATGAGTGGTAGACCCCTGCAGTTGAGTGCGCAGGGCGAGTTGAATCTGTAACAATTGGAGAATTAATAATGAGAAGTTTCATATCCATTCTGTGTATTTATTTCCTATTTTATGCATCTGTTACATTGAATATACATTGCACTTTTAATGTGTATATGATGCGTGAATATGTATGAATGTGTTGATTAAGTGAAAGCAAGGTAGAATATCTGTTTATGTGAAGTTAACTAATATATTTAAGAAGATAAGTAAGATACATGGTGTATATTGCGGAAATAGTGCAGTTCATTGCCATAGCAACATGAAAGCATCTTAGCCCTTGGTTAGGGCTGCACAAAAGGCTATTATAACAGATCACGAGGGTATTGAAGGTTAGAATAGTGCATGAAGTAACCAACGTGAAGATAGGCAAAGTTAGACTAAATCGACACCTCAAACATCTCAAGGGTGCAAAAGCTTGGTTCCAGCATCCCCTCATACTACTTCAGGTGATACTTTAGTTTGTGCCCCACAGGCTGATGCTGAAAGATCCAGTAGTGTAGGGATTTGTTTGGCTAAATAACTCCGAACCTAGGTCAAGCCCCATTAACCCAATATTTATACAAAAGTTAGTACTTTAGCCCCAAAACTTGGGCTTTTAACCCCAAAATTGACCCCAGGGGACCTGTTCCCAATAATGAGTTTTGATAAAATTGAGGTTACAATCCGCATGCCAAAAATCTAGGGAAAGTGACACTTGGTGGGAGGTTTCTGTAATGATCTTTGCATGTAACTTCCAACTGCTAAAATAGATCCGTGAAACAAGGGATGCCTTTGCATGCTACCTTGGGAGGAGAAACCCATGCATACAAAACAATTTTTCTCAGTCCCAAAGGGAACCAATCAACTCAACTACACATGAAACAATCTACTCAACTGGGAGGAAAAAAAATAGGCATATCTGGGAGGGAGCTGGGCTGGCTGCTCAGAAGGATTGCATAATTTTTGGGCAGAGTAGCTAACTACTACCTAGGATTGCACAATTTCTGGGCTAAGAAATCCTGCTAGGAGGAATTGCACAATTTCTCTAGTGAATGGTGACAGGTAGATTTGTGTAGTTCTAGAGCTCAACAGGCTGCCAGACATAATTGTGCAATTTTTGGAGGGAAGGTTGCTACCCTCCAGAATGGTGTAATTTCTGGAGGGAAGGCTGGTTTCCCTCCAGAATTGCGCAATTGCATCAGGGAGTTGCTCAGCTTGCTGTTGGACCAAGTCCAGTGAAATAGCTTGTGAGGGGGATGGAACGAGCTTTGATGGATATGCTATAATTATACAAGAAAATCACTAAAGCTTGTGTACATGACAAGGCAAAAAATGTTGTTGTGAAAGGTTGGTAGGGAGGCTCCAAAACAAAGCTGAGGCAAAATTTTGGAGGGTGGTTGTAGCCGCTATAACACTTGGTGACACACTGGTAGAACTCCATCTCTCTGAATGGACCTTGTTCATGAAAAGAAAGTCTAACACCTCCGGAAGTATTATTAGTTTATCAGTTTGTCTTGGTTTCCACACTCCTTGATTGCAAAATGTAGCATCTGCCAAGCCCTTGGTCAGTTGACACACATTCCAAGCCAAGCCAACATAGTTGTTTCGATTGGGGTTGAGGAGTATATGATGCACAAGCAGTATAGTCATTAGAGTCTTAGTTTCATCTCTAGTGTTGCTCCACTGCTAGCTAGCTTGGATAGTACCCCGACGGAGTCACGTAGGAACCCTTGCATGGCTTTGCTGCGAGTGAGCCTGGTCAATACCTTGGCAGAGTTACTTGCATCACCTCTTTGCCCAAGAAGCCTTTCTCTTCTTTCACTTTATTCATTTTTCATTTTTTCAAACTTTTTTCACTTTTTCATTTTTTCATTTTTCATCTTCATAACTGTGCACAACACTTATTTATTTTAGAAGTAGAAGATGTATCGTGACCTATTGAGAGAAGTAAAGGTTGTTCCTTCAGAGAAGTAGTTTATGTATACCTCTAATGTGCTTGTTAAGGTTTTCCCCCTCACCTTACTCTACCTAACTAAACTGACAAGAATTAACCCAAAAACAACCGACTATAGTAGGTGATACTAGTTAGCGCGTAAGCGTTGTGTTTTCACCAAGGTTCACTTCGAACAATACATATTTTCCATTGATGTATCACGGGTTGAAGACAACAAGTTCCTACATAAGAGATGAGAAAAAATATAACCAAATGTTGATAGTTGTACAAGTCCTCTTGTACTTTACCCATCTTATTTCAAGAGTTGCACATGGTCCATGCGAAACTAACCTACAGATAATAACAAGCAAAAAAACCAGAAATAAAAGCAAGAAGCAGAAGAAAATGTGAAAGCAAAGCGAGTTGGAAAACAAACAAGCACACAAGGAAATAAGCAAACATGCATGCAAGAAAACAAATGAAAAGAAAACACTACTCCTACTCCTAGGTTAATAGTGCAAGGGTCATCTCACGTGAAGTGATACTTCCAATGTAGCCACTGGCGCATTGGTTGACTCATGTTGGTGAAGGAATGATTAGCGAACATCGAAGTTGCAAGAACCAGCAAGCATGAAAGATATAACGATGAAGACAAACACACTCTGAGCTTACAAGCGACCACATAATAAAGATGAGTGAAAGCACATGACATGCACTTTGTGGAGATGCCATGGTGTTGTTCTACATTGCGTGTAGATGTCGAGTGTATGCATTATTTTGACTATGACATGCAAGAAAATGTGAGAAAGGTAGACCACTTACGTTGTGCATGTGTTCTTGCTGTGTAAGATTCCTCCAATGCATGAGCGATGGGATTGTGTAGTGTGAGTGGAGGAAGAGAAATATGTGTGTTAAATTTATCTTGAATGTGAAGTAGAGAGTGATGAGGAGCCTTGCATGTTTCAATAGTTTCCTGATCGGAAGTGAAACCAACCTTAGGATAGTGAGGACTTGACATAACCATCAACCCGGGCTGAATTGCATTGACAGCCTGTGGGGTTTCAACTTCGTTGAAAGATAGATCATCGTAGACCAGTGGCTTAGATCGATTAACAAGGATTGAATCAACATTGTTATTAAATGAATAAGTAGAGAGATCAAGACAACCAAGATCAGTAAATTTGCGCATGGGGTGCCCTCGAAGTGTGTAGATGAACATTGCGCAGGTCATGTACTCTTCAAAGATTCCATGTCTTTCGCATGAGACTACAACATCGACTATGTCCCTAACCAAGACTTGATAGCGGAGTTCACCCAACTTGGACCATGTCTTTAGGCCTTGCTCGATCAATGGGGAGGCCTTCATTCATTAAATGGCAAGAAAAACAAGAATAGAATTAGTTACAACAAAGGAGTCTTATACCTCCATTTTGGAAAATGATTGAGAAATAGAGAACTTAGATAGAGAAATGGATAGTGCCATGGCATTTGTGGCATCAAGAAGGGCTGAAAACATATGAAAATTGTCAAAATATGGACAAAATGGACTTTCGCTTCTCCTGCTTGCTCTTGCCTCGAACTACGTGCAAGTTTCTCGCCCCCACACTTTTCCATGTTCATAGTGTTTTATAACATTCTTTTGTTACAGTGCAGCTTAAATCGGGGGGTCAGGTTGTTTATAATAGAATTCTGTTTGAACAGAAGGATTAACGGGCGTGATTAATCCAACCGTCCAACCTTCTATTGCAACAAAACCTTGAAATAGCCTTTTTTTTGTTAATACAACAATACACGAGATACACTAAAAAACCCGACTGAAAAGCTTTATGCTGGAACTCAAACTTCATTAAATTAGCCCTATTCTCTTATTGGGTCCATGCATATCACAATTGCAACGGTCTTTGGGGTCTTTCCTTTGACTGTACCGATCGCTGATCGTCGATATCGTCGATTACTGCTCGCCGATATCACCGATATGTTCCTGATCGTTGATCTGTTTTCCGATCTGATGGCTAAGAATGCACATCTCAATCGGAATATCATAATTCCTTTTAGCATATCGCATTGGCATATCTCATATAAAATGGCCTGAGGTTCTTCCATATGGCATACACTGATTTCGATCGCTAATGCCGATATCGGCAATTGCTCCATCGCTTATCGCATGTCGCCTGGTCTCGATATCGCCTATCGCCTACCCCCGATTGCGATTAGTCAGAGATTTCTGATTGCGGGTTCCGTCCACCCAACCTTAAGTACGCCCTTTGAACTCCTCCAATTGCGATTTGCCTTTATATGACTTTCGGCCCATTTTTATAAGAGATGTCTCCTTTTTCAAAGGAACAAAGGCAAACTCTTTTCACTTTTCACGATAGCTTCATCATCCGAAGTCCATTTTAGCCCATTCAAGATGTAGTAGATTTAGAATGAAAATATCTACGCAACAGGACTATTTCCAGGAGCATCCTTGGACTTTCGTTCTCCCTTGTTTCCTGCAAGTCAACCCAGAACTTTGTCTGCTTCTATCTCCTTGATTCAGACTTGGATTGGAGTGTCGTTCACACCGTTGGAATCAGGGAACCGAGCACTTCGATTTGAAGTCAAGATAATTGCCTTTCTGCCACTTTGAATTTTGAGCTTTTCCCATGTCATTGTGTCTGAAGATCCACTTGGATCAATCCTCCCCACTAAATATCTTTTGGACCCCAAAATCATTAGCACGTTTTCTCAATCCACACTTTCAATCACCTGCACACGAAGCCAGTACATTCTTGCAATCATGCACACCACACATGACTCAACAACCCGTCCTTGCCAAGAGTTCATAGCACACACTAATTAGCTAAGGATTACATAAAAAGTAATTAATGCATCAAATACTAATAAGGAAAGGCCAAAATATCATCGTTGCATCTTTTAAGTGATGGGAAACACACCATCATTTTTGCATTTACTTGCAATGTATGATTTACAATGGTGGCCATCAAAAGCTACTACCTCTAAAAACCCAACTTAAGAAAGCAGACCACCGTGAATGGGGTGGATTTATATGTTGAACATGTTTACCTTTTGGCTCCTCTAGTGATGTTTCTAGAGAGTGGATTATTGGACACAAGGTTTGTTGGTGCCCCTCTTGGTTGCCATGACTACAATGAGTCTTTCTCCTCTAGGCTTTCGGGGCTGCCTTGGGGTGCTTTCCCCTAGTGTTCCTTCGATAAGTGTTCATGGAGCCTTTAACATCACTGGACTGTGAGGAAGGAATTTTGTCACCTGTCATTGGTTGGTTACTGGCTATATTGGAGTTTTCCCCTAGCTCCTTTCTGGTGTATCTGAGTCTTGCATGGCATGGAAATTCCTTAAATTTGATGGGGTTTATGATGCCTTGGCCTTTGATCCCGAGGCCCTTTCCTTGATATCCCATTTCCTTCATTAGTTTGGATCCAATCCCCGTAGTATGTTTTTCAAAAGTTGCAAATTCATCATCGTGAAAATCATATGAAATCAGAGAATCACTTTTTACTTTTAGATGGATATGTTGCAGCTTTTCCAAGGCCTCATCCTTGGCTTGCAACTGGCACAGTAATCTTTAGTTTTTATCCCTTACCTCCTGTAGAAGCCTCCTTAGCTCAACATTCTTTTCTTGGGTGTGGTGGTTGATCTCCTCAATTTCTTGGAGTCCTATTGTGGGGAGTGCCCTTTTTGTTATATCAGTTGAAATCCTTGATTCCGTGCCAGAATCAGACCCTAAATCTATGGGTCCTCCTGCCGCTATCCCAAGGGCTGCAAACTTCAGCTCATCGTCGAAGTCAGACCCCAAGTCAATGGGCCTACCCCATGAAAATCCTGTAGTTGTGACCTTCTTGTCTTCCTCTAACTTGGAATCTTGCTTTGCTACATGGTGGTGATGGCCTTCTGCTTCCGCTTTCTGCCATTCCTCTCAGGTATCAGCTCAGGGTGCAGCTTCCAGCAATTCTCTTTGTCATGCCCCTCTTTCTCACAATGTGTGCAAGAGGGCTTTGCTCCCCTTCTCTTGGCTACCATGGTTCTCTTTGAGTGGTCATCTTGTCCATGTGTTCCCCTGTTTTCCAGATGAATGGCCTTTACACTGGCTGAGGCAATGGTAGTAGGTTCAAACAATAATAATGAATGCCTAATGTAACTATGTAATGATCCAATATACTTAGTTACTACTTCAGGTGTATCAAGTGCAATACCCAAATTAAGTGCTTACTTTCTAAACTCCTTTGTAAAAGTTTGAACATCCTGACCTTTGCCTTGCCTTAAATACTTCTAGTTCATTAATGCTTTCTGCTTGTGACCCAAGGGATAAAATTGTTCCTTTAATGTAGAAATGAAATCAGACCACGAGGAAAGAAGGTTACTCACATTCTTACTACTTTGCAATCTTATCTCCCATCAAATGAGAGCAGTGTTGCTCAACCGGGGGGAGGCCAGCTGAATCTTTGCCTCATCCTCCATGATCTTTTGAATCTTGCAGTAGATCTCAATCTGCCTAATCCAATTATTAAGCTTTTCTACATTACTTTCACCATTAAACATAGGAAGATCAAATTTCACATCTAATTTAAAGAAATTTTTCTTGTGTGCATCCCTTGAATTCCTATGATGATGGTGATGGGAGGAAGAAGAACTTTCACTCGTGGAAGGAGAAGGAGGTGGATCTCCTCCATCATCTCCGTGCACTGAACCTCCCCCTTTTGGAGTTTCTTTCTCTGCACTTTCAAGTTTTTCAAGTCTTGAGAACAACTTCTCAACATGATCTGCCATTGTGTATAAAGTCTTGTGGAAGTTTACTTCCTCTTCATAACGAGCCTCATCATCTGCCATGTTTCTCCTTCGATGTGCATGCCCCACTTCAAGATCGAAAGGCTCTAGTTCCCCTTCGCCTCTTCAGAGCCTGTTTCTTGTTAGCATACAAACATGCAATTCACGTCTAAAAAGATCTGCTTTGATACCACTTGATCCAAGAATCTTTTTCTTATATATGTATTAAAGAATCACATGTAGAAATTGCAACTTAACCATAGAAATCTAATGTGCACATGAGAGAAGAAGATGAAACACATAAAGCATGAGAGGAAGACAACAAAACTTGATAATGGAGTTCATCCAACATGGACTACGTCTTTGGGCCTTGCTCGATCAATGGGGAGGCCTTCATTCATTAAATGGTATGAAGAAAAAGAATATAATCAATTATAACAAAGGAGTCTTCTACCTCCATTCTGGAAAATGGCTGAGAAATGGATAAATCAGATGGAGAAATGGATAGCGCCATGGAATTTGTGGCACTGAGAAGGGCTGAAACCATATAAAATTTTTCAAAATATGGACAAAATGGATTTTCGCCCCTCCTGCTTGCTCCTGCCTCGAACTGCATGCAAGTTCCTCCCCCCCGCACTTTTCCATGTTCATAGTGTTTTATAACATTCTTTTGTTATAATGCCGCTTAAATTGGGGGGTCAGGTTGTTTATAATAGAATGTTGCTTGAATGGAAGGTTCGGCGGGCACGATTAATCCTACTGTCTGACCTTCCGTTGCAACAAAACCTCGAAATAACCCTTTTTTTCATTAATACAACAATACACAGGATACACTAAAAAACCCGACCGAAAAGCTTTAAGACGGAACTCAAATTTCATTAAATCAGCCCTATTCTCCTGTTGGGTCCATGCATATCTCAATCGCAACGACCTTTGGGGTGTTTCCTTTGACTGTGCCAATCGCTGATCGTCGTAACCGCCAATATGATCCTAACCGTTGATTTGTTTTCTGATATGATGGATGAGATTGCACGTCGCTATCAGCATATCACAATCACTGTTAGCATATTGCATTGGCATATCGCATATACAACAGCCCAGGGTTCTTCCATATGGCATATGCCGACGCCGATATCGGGGATCGCTTCATCGCTTATCGCATGTCGCTTGGTCCCAATATCGCCTGTCGCTTGCCCCTGATTGTGATTACTCAGAGATCGCTAATCGGGGATTCCATCCACCCAACCTTAAGTCCACCCTTTGAACTCCTCTGGTTGCGATTTTCCTTTATAAGGCTTTAGGCCCATTTTTATAAGAAATTCCTCCTTTTTCAAAGGAACAAAGGCAAAATCTTTTCGCGATAACTTCATCATTCAAAGTCCATTTTAGCCCATTCAAGTTGCAGTAGATTCAAAATGAAAATATCTACACAATGGGACTATTTCCAGGAGTATCCTTGGACTTTCATTTTCCCCTATTTCCTGAAAGTCAACCCAGAACATTGGTTGCTTCTATCTCCTTCATTTGAACTTGAATTGGAGTGTCGTTCACACTATTGGAATCAGGGCGACGAGCACTTTGACCCGATGTCAAGATAATTGCCTTTCTACCACTTTGAATTTTGAGCTTTTCCCATGCCACTGTGTTTAAAGATCCACCCGGATCAAGATTAGAAGTGTAAATGGGGACCCTTTTAAATTTTTATGCTTAGGATAATAAAACCCTGCAAAACTAACCAAGGATGAAATCCATATCACAATCACAAAATCACACTTTTCCACATGACCATGATAAAAACCATTACAAAAGTGCGATATGCAATGAGGCCTCCCGCTGTGATAACATCACCTGGCCATTTCGCAAATGAATTTCGCACTTCACATTATTCACAAAAAATTGACCATGCCATTAGAACAACCACAAATGATTTGCAAAATGAGATATTGCAATCTCGCAATCGCATTTCGCTTAAAATATCTGGTAACACTATACCGTATCCTTTTTAAGACCTCAATACACGATTAAGTCTTGCAAAATGTGTGGAATAATTACGTTTTAAATGCTCAAACAAACGAGTTGATAGGTTATTAAATATTTAGTGGCTCGAGGAAGGATAATCATTTTCCTAGTTATGGGTAGTTATAATCGAGTATCTCATTAAAACCTTTCTCACAATCCAAAGTCATTTCACATAAGTTTTCAATCTTGATTGCTAGATATCGTTTATGCTGATATATCTTGTCTATCTTAGGAAAGTGACAAAAGACATGTCCTTTAGAAAGGTGATGCAGAAACAGAGCAAACAGATCATTGTTGAAGCTGAGTTTATAGAGATGGCTCCTATCTTTGCTAATACAATTTGTGACGCTGCCGGAGGCACAATAGCTTGGGAAGTAATATACAATAGGTTAGAGGATGAGCATCCTAAAATCACTGTTACGAGAGAAACAACTGATTCAAAAAGACCTTCAGAACTCCAATGTAGAGATGCTTCTTATTCATTACTTCATAGGATAATAGCAAGGAATAAAATCCTCCCCTATAGAGATATGATTAGGTGGGCGATTGAAAACCTTATAATTCAAGATAGGTAGTTCAAGAATTCAAAGATGGAGCTCATTTGGTCATTCAGAGCAGAGGATTTGAAGAAAACGTACCACACACCTGATCCCCAAGATATGTATGACGACACATTTGTGGCTAAATTCGCAAAGAAGAATCCAGACCCCTTCAAGCTAATTCAGGGTTGGAGGGTGTTGGACAACAAATTCAAGTATGAAAAATTGGGTATGTATGCTATAGCCTCTTTGGCGAACCCCTATAATTATGCAACAACCATGTTATGTAGATTTTATGGGCTACACAATAATACTAAGTTTTCAATTGAATGGATTCCCCTGGTTGATGCCTATGTTAATTCCCATATCATGAATTGGAATTCCATCCTATCGAACAACCTAGCCACCACCATTACTAAGACAGAAGAAAGACTCCTTCTCAGATAACCTCCCTCCATTCTATTTTAGTGCCTACATTATGGATGCTATCCCTTTTTGCATAACATTTCCAACCATGGGTTGGACATAGACCTTACAAGATCCTTACTCAATCCATCTCAGTCATAAACAAATATGGGAGACACACTACATACCTCACTTCTATAAGATATTCCATGCTATTGTGTTGCCCCTACTTCAAATCGTTTTCAATAGAAAATGCCCTTAAGTTCTCCCAAGAAGTTGCAACAGACTTGTTTACTGTTGACAAGTATTTTATTGAAGAATGGTTCACCTATATTAGGGTTTTTGGTAGCAAATCTGATCCACACATCCTTCCTCTATATGTTTCTAATAAGTTGTTAGCAAGAGAGATTTCCAACCAACTATGGGAAAGGGCTTGACTAAAGTTCTAAAAGATGGAAAGAAGTCATTATGGCCCATTTTCCCTGTCACATGAGGTTCTTTTTCTTTAGCTAATTTTTTTCATGCCACTAAGGAATCATCACATATGGAAGCCCACATGGTTCATACGTTGCCCAAGAGGCAATTTGATCCAAATAAAGTGGCATACAATGTCACTAATAGGGTTAAACTCAAGCCATATGATCATTCTGATAATCATTTTTAGGATTTGTTACAATCAACTGTATCCTTCGAACAAGAATTTGAATGGGCAAAAGAAAATCTGAAACCTGAATATTTTCAAATATTTCAAGAATTTAGAGAGGAGAGGCTCCAGGTGATCCCAATGCATCTGTTGAAATGCGAGGATAATACTACTCCAAGCGTCACTATTGATAATGGATGCCCTAGCTCTCAAATAGTCTCTCAGGTAAACACTAAGAAGACATCAGACATAGAGAAGTCCCAAGATGCCGACAACAAAACTGAGTCCAATAGAAAGTCTGCTGAGAAGCAAGTGATGAGCACGCTGGCTACGGAAATCAGTTTAGAAACAAAAGGCGGTAGTTTGGAGTAGCACTGGGATCAATTTAATTAGAAATTGCAAGGCACTCTCAAAGCCTCAAATTCCCAAGAAATAGAGGAATTCAAAACTCCTCAGCATGTTCAAAAGGATATAGAGGCCAATTATGCCAACAAACAATTCCAGTGCACTAACAATGTCGCTGAATATGAAGCACTAATCCAAGGATTGTATAAAGCCATTGGTCTTAATGTCAAATAACTGCAAGTCTACGATGATTCAGAGATAATTTTGAAATAAGTGAGAACTATAATTCATTGTGTCTCTAGGAACCTTAAACACTATAAATATTTAGCTTAGAAATTGACTTCTCATTTTTTTGCTTTCAACATATCTTCAGTCCCTAGATTACAAAATGCAAGTGCTGACTTACTTGCAAATGTGGCATCTAGGCTTATACCCTTAGAAGATTTTAGTCTAGATTTATTTTTAATAGAATTAATATTTAGGCCATAAATTCCATTCAATGTAAGAAATTGGAGAGTATTCAACAAAGATGTGGATATAGTTAATTTCCTTACATAAGAGGGATCGTATGAAGAACAGATCATAGATGAACATGAGAATGATCTAGAAATCAAACTTAATCATGATCATAACTCGATCCCAAAGTTTGTGGTTAAAATGGAATATCTTTATGATCTAAAGGATAGATTTAAGAGCATTTTTCTCACTCCAAAACTCAAAGTTCTACTTTGAGATTTCAAGTAGTAAACCTAGGGTCAAAAGAAAAACCTCAAAATGTCAACCTAGGTCTAGGCCTATCATTTGAAGAAAGAATATCATTCATCAGGTTGTTGAAGACATAAATGCGTTTTTGCTTGGGATTATATAGATCTCAAACTTATGATGCCTCTATAATTCAACACACCATACCAATGACTTCAAATGAAAAGGCAGTTCAACAGAATCTTTGCAAAATTCACCCCAACCTTGAAAGTCAAATAAAATCTGAATTGAACAAGCTTTTGAAAGCGAAAATAATATTCCCTGTTAGACATTCTAAATGGGTATCTAATATGGTACCCATAAGGAAAAAGAATGGAGATATTAGGATTTGTATTGATTTTCGAAACCTGAATCAAGCTTGCTAGAAAGATAATTTTCCCTTGCCCACCATGGAACAGATTTTACAATGAGTGGTAAGTTTTGAATTAATGTCCTTTCTAGATGGATTCTCAGGATATAATAAAATATTTGTCCATCTAGATGATAGATTAAAGACAACATTCAGGACCAAGTGGGGAACATATGCCTATCAGAAGATGCCTTTCGGACTCATTAATGTGGGTGCCACATTTGAACGTGCTATAGACATTTATTTCAGAGGTCTAATCAATAAATCGATAGTTATTTACTTGGATGACATCAAAGTATATTCCAAGGATAGGAACAATCATTTAGCTGACCTAAAAATCATTTTCGAAGATGTAAGAAATACGACATTTCCTTAAATCCCAAGCAATATTATTTTTCTTTACCAGAAGGCAAACTACTTGGGTTTATAGTATCCAAGAAAAGAATTTACATTGATCTTGATAGAGTCCAAGAGATTGAAGAAATTCCCCTCCCATACAACATGAAAATTTTGCAATCATTCTTAGGCCAAATAAATTTTGTAAAAATATTTGTCTGATATTTCTCACAAATTGTTCTACCTCTTCAAGCAATGATAAAAAAAAATGCAGTTTTTAGATGGAACAAGGATGAAAGAAAGTCATTCGAGTTGATAAAAAAGACTATTATTATTTCTCCCTCATTAAAACCCCCAAACTTTCACAAACCTTTTGTATTATACAATTTCTCATCTGATACATCATATGTAGCAGTTTTGACACAACTGAACGAGGAAAATATTGAGGCACCTATCTCATTTTTCAGTTCTAATTTACAAGGTGTTGAATTAAATTATTCGGCTGTGGAGAAACAAACATTTGCTGTTTTTAAAACTCTGAAACATCTCAGAACCTTTTTTCTTAAAATCCATATGAAGATAATTGTACCCTACCCTACAGTAAGACAACTATTGATCCAAAGATAAGTAGGGGAGAAAAGAGCTAATTGGGTAACTGCACTCCAAGAATATGATGTAGAAATCCGGCCAGCTAAAATTGTCAAGGGCCAAGGTTTCTGCAGGATGTTAATAGGAGCTTCCTAGTTACCATGAGAAGAAGATCAAGGTAATTAAGTTCAAATATCAGAGGTAATCCTCAATGAGAACCAATCTCAATATGCTGATTTGAAATTTTATCTAAAAAATGGATATGCTCCTATGCATCTTAATTATAAAACAAAGTGAGCTTTAAGATTGAAATCAAATCAGTATGAGCTAGTCAATGATGTATTGTTTAGGAAGAATTATGATTCAGTATTGCTGAGATGCCTAGAGAAACCTGAAGCTAAAAAGGTCATTCAGGAATTACATGATGGACCAACTGGACGACATTTTGGAAGAAACACTGTGGCCCACAAAATCCTACATGTAGGGTATTATTGGCCAAGAATATTTAAATATGCACATGAATATGCAAGGAAGTGAAAAACTTGTCAAACCATAGCTGGAAGATAAAGAAGGACAACATTCCTTTTACAACCAGTTAACATCCAACAACCATTCGAACAATGGGGATTAGACATAATTGGTGTGATTGTTCCTAACTCTTCCAAACAACACAAGTACATCCTTACAACTACTGATTACTTTACTAAGTGGGTAGAATTTGTCCCATTGAATATAGTTAATATAGAAAATATCATAGACTTCATTGATAAGTACATAATTACGAGGTTTGGCTTACCCTCAACTTTAATGTTTGACAATGCATCTTAATTTTCTAGAAATACAATGGTAGAATTCGCTCTTAAGTGAGGTTTTAAGTTGAAAAATTCAGCCAATTATTATCCTCAAGGTAATGGATTAGCAGAGTAAACAAACAAGAACTTCATTAGAATTATCAAAAGAAGTATTGATCAAAATCACAGGAATTGGCATAAAGCATTAGCATTTTCTCTATGGGCAAATAGGATTACTCAGAAAGCCTCTATTGGTTCTTCTCCTTTTTCTTTAGTTTATGGAAAAGAAGATGTTCTTCCCACAAATGTAGCAATCCCATCTCTTTCCCTAGTGAAATTTATTGATGAAAACCCTTCATCTTCTCTCCAGGCTGGACAATTTCAAATTCTCAAGCTTGAAGAAGAAATAGAAAAAGCTAAAGCAACCCACTTCCATCATCAACAATTAGTCAAAGCTTCTTTTGATACAACTTCTTCAAGTCATAAAAATTCTTGAAGTAGGAGACTTAGTTCTGAAATGGGACAAAGCACATAAGGAAAAGGGTAGACATACCAAATTCCAAAGACTATGGCTTGACCCTTTTCAGATCATTGAAAAATTGGACAATCAACATTTCTTCTACAAGATTTGTTAGGTAAAAAGGATTCTTTTCCTGTCAATGGGAAAATTTTGAAAAAATACTTATCCTAAGATATAACCTCTTCCAATTTTGTAACATATTTCTTTCTAGGAAAATAATGGTCAAATAGTATTAACTTTTGGCTTTTCAAAATAAAATCTTTGGTAACATTTCTGTTTTTTCACTTTTATAAGAAAGTAAGAGTTAAAAGGAATAATTAGCACATTTGAGTGCTAAAGTAAACTTGATTTCTTTGGAAAAGACTGATCTTGCTTAAAAAAATTATTTTTGAAACAAACTCTTATCTTTATAGAATATGAAGGTTTTGTTATCTGTCAAGAGAATAATATTTAACCTAGTAAATATTTTTGTAGATCAACATCTTTAAAACTCTATCATTATCACCCAAAACTCTCAAAATAGCCAATGATCCACCCCATTGTTGGCATTATGGCATAGGTGTTGTCCTTGATGGCAACCTTCTTTGGTAACAGATCTCAGTTCAGGCACTCAGAAAGTAGAAAAAGACATATACGCAGGTTCATCTAGACAAAGGCGCGTATACACGCGGGTTAT
>APFE031043650.1:0-15064 GCA_000404065.3 Pinus taeda | reverse complement strand
ATATTTTCTAATAGAAACTAATATTTATTGTATTATAAACATAACCAATAAATATAAAATAGTCAATATAAACATAATAATTAATATAAAAAAATACAAACTCACACACAATGAATAATAATAAAATATTGATAGGCATATTTAAATATTTATTTACTTATACATTTAAATAATTGAAATAATGTTTTACACATAAACATCATCAAAATTAAAAAAAAAATTAAAAAATTAAAAAAAAAAACAAATGATAAAGGAATTTTTGAATAATGGAAAGGAAAAATTGCAACAAATATAATAATAATAATAATAATAATATTCATTGAAACAACCATCAACTTATAGTATAATAAAGTTATACTTGATTGTAATTCAAATTGAAAAACTAAAATACAATAAATAATTAACTAATATATAGATTCATAAAATATAAGTAATTAATATCTAAAATTTTAAAAAAATGTTAACCTTAATAAATATCAAAGTATTTAAAATATAACAAAATAAATAATATAATATAAATATATATATATTAGAATTGAAATATAAATAAACTAATAATTAAATTGTATAAATAAGTGGGACCATTTTCAAATTATCAAAATCACATTATCCATTTATATTTTTTCATAAAATATATAAAGCTCTTTCCTTAAATCTAAACAAACTGCTTAAATATAAACAATGTAACCAATATTTGTCATGTAGTATATTCATTGCAATACAAAATATTACGATGGAAAATAACCATCCAATAACAATAAAACAATGGCACTTAGAACTAACCATCCAATAATCTAAACAAACTCTTTAAATATAAACCATGTAAGCAATATATGTCATATAGTATATTCATGACAATAACAAATATTACGATAAAAAATAACCATCCAATAACAATAAAACAATGGCACTTAGAACTAACCATGCAATAATAATAAACGAATGACATTTAAAATTGAAATAATAATAAACTAATAACATTTAAAATTGAAATAATTGAAGTGAAAAATATTACTATGGAAAATAACCATCCAATAACAATAAAACAATGGCACTTAGAACTAACCATCCAATAATCTAAACAAACTGGTTAAATATAAACCATGTAAGCAATATATATTTAACCATGTAAGCAATATATGTCATGTAGTATATTCATGACAATACCAAATATTAAGATAAAATATAACCATCCAATAACAATAAAACAATGAGACTTAAAACTAACCATCCAATAATAATAAACGAATGACATTTAAAGTTGAAAAGAAAAATTTGCACTTCGCAAATACCTCTGCATAAAATTGGAAAATTAGAATCGAAGTAACTGTAAGACAATTTGCAAGTAGCTAATACCAACAAGGTTTAAAACGTAATCAAGGCCTACATTGATACATGATGCTAATCAATTGACATTTTCTAATTCTTTTAATTCTCTGACTATACTACGTTGTTTCAACTTCCTCCAACCGCATCCCTTTCACGTCCTGCAAAACCGGAAAAATAAACTATAAAAAAAATATGACAATATGCAAAAAGATTAGAATTCATATATTGGAACTAAAATTTTATCTATTTGAAAGACTCGCGTAGTCAGATTGTTCGGCCTACCTATTCAGGGGCAGTTATCTTATACTTACGAATATAAAAACACAATATGATATTGTCAATCTACCAAATTCCAGTCAGGTCAGTGACAAATGTATTAGCAATTCCTGCATAATTCTGCTATTGCTTTGGCCACGGTGGTTCTCCGTGCATTTCATGAGTGCCTTCCATTTGAGTCCCCGCCGGGTTCTGGTACTGGTTCCAGCCCTGAATTCTCCCAAATTCATACTGTGGCCCAATCCGTTGGTTGACTCGTGGATTCATTGAAACGTCAATGAAACCTTGATTCACGGCAGGTGGATCAAAGTATTGGTTACTATGATTCTGCTGTAATCTGTCTCCCGTGACAATAGTGTTGTTTTGCACTTGTATCTCTAATGGCATCCTTGCTAGGTATCTACCTTGAAATCGTTGATCATATCCCACATCCACAGCATCAACAGTGCTCGTTCTCAAACCCTGCACAGGAGCTGTCTTGCCTCCCTGATTCATTGCTTCGTTTGCGTTGGCCTCAATCGTGTAGGAAGTTTGTAATGGGGCCCCTCCATGATCGCCATTCCCAGGATCTATTCCTCTTCGATTAAAGTTGTTGGAGAGATTAGGGATACCTCTATTCCTGTCGAAATATTGGTCAGTGATTTGCCCTCCTTGGAGCTCACTACTGCTAGCAAGAAATTGATTCCACTGCTGCTTTTCTCCTACAAGAGGTACAGAGCTTTGGAATTGCTGTTGAGGTTGAGCATTCGTTAAGGATGAAAAGTTAGAGTCTTCAATTATTTCACTGCCTGTAGCAATCCTCTCTGGCAGTGTGGATTGTGTCGGCAGTGGAAGCGGAGGGACACTATTATTTGCTGCTGAAGGACCGAATGCAGTTAGCTGCCGAATGCGTTCCAGTACAAAGGGCTGCTGTTTCGAAGAAGACCGCGGGTCTTCGGCTCCTCCTGGATGTTGGAAAGTTGGTGTCAGAAATTGCTCCGATGGAAACTGAGCGGGGACGTCCGTGGCGAATGATAAGTTAGGCGGAATTTCTTTGCTTACTTCGGTCATTGATATTAGGTAATCCAGTGTCTGCCCCCCATTGTCCAACCCTAGCAGTCTAGTCAGCTCCAGCAAACGCTTAGTTTGTTTTGACACTAGCCAATTTAGGGTTTGTTTGCCATTCTGCAACCCCAGTTCTCTTGTGAGACTTATTATATGGGGCGCCATTGATAATAACCAATCAATCGCCTGTCCGCCTTTCTCACACTCATTCGGCACGTCCAATCTCCAACGTTCTTTCTTAGCCTCATGAGGTTCCTTCTGCAAATCACCTGGACAGCCCTCTTGCTCGGCCTCTGATTCCGTATTCCGCTTGGTCGTTTTTCCGCAAGGACGGTCAGAGCTTGTCCCCGCTAGGTTTTTCTCTTCGCTATCCATAGCGCCGTGGAGGAATCAAAAGCTCACTCTACGATATTAAAACCTAATTCTCAGGGCTTAAATCACTCAAAACAGAGGATATGCTACGAACCGCAGTATGAATCCACGAGGACAGTGTAATAGTTTCATGTTAAGATATCGTTGCCGGAATTAATAGGGGATTTCAAATAATAATTGAGAAAAGTTAACGTTCTTTACTAGATTCTACAGTATTATGAATGGTAATAAAGGTATAAATAAATATGGTAAATAATTACTTTATTAACTATATTTCAGGATAAAGATACTTGATATTCGCGACAACTATATATGAGGTTCAAGTTTTCTCAAAAATGGTGATTACTTATTAAAAAATTATTTTAATAATAATATAAAATAATAAAATAAGGCTTAAAACTCTTTTTAAAGTTTTAAGGTTCATTCTAATAATTTTTCCTTTCACCAATCTTCTGTTATAATTTTTTCCCTTATTTTTTAAGTAATATATTTTAAAATTTAACAAAAATTCCTTAGAATCATGTGTGAGTTGTATCCTCGTTAGGGTTTCTTAAAGGGATGAATCCATTTATATCTTAAAAAGTCATTCTAAACAATTATTACAATTTCAGCACAAAAATCAAAACTTAAAAAAATTAGACAAGATGTTAATTAATTAATAAATTCAAAATAAAATACTTTTAACCTTGATTTTTTACCATAAACTTACATGACCCCAAGGAGGATCATAAAATGATCTTATCACCTAGGGAATTACACATAAATAATGTTTTGAATATTAACCACAAATTTGACTAGTGATTAATGACATTATAAACATAAGTAATATATGAAAATAACATATTTACATTTAGATGGTCATGTTATATCTAGAGGAAACTCTCCTAGGTCGCAGCTCGGAGATGCCTTGTAACATATAATCTTCAATATTGTTATGAGAACTATTGGAATGGATGATGGTTTGGATCAAGTGAGATAACCATTTCACCTCTGTTCTCAATCAAGACATGCATGAACACCCTCAACAATACAAGGCTTTGGACTGTTAATGCTCAATAGTTTATTGATTTAATGGGTAGATGGAGAATACTAATTGTACCAGCAGATTGCATACATAAATACATATGAATGGTGAGCTGCATGTAGTAAATGAAACTTGCAAATCTAATTTATGAATGCACACATAAGATGACAGTTATTTGGCATTAGATACACCATAAAACATGAATAACCTATTCAAGTGCAAGCGTAGAATAGCAGAGAAAATGGAAATTGAACATATAATAGAAAAATAAGCTTATATTGCTAGAATGAAGATGAGAAGCTTGAAGGAAGAAAGTAGCAACAATCTCGAGAAGTTGAACCCTTGCTACATTTAGTTTTCAGCCTTTTATAGGCCTTTTACCATGATGTTGAGCTCTCAAAGGCTCAGAGTCTTAATCTGTCCTCTCTATCCCTCAACTATTTGATTCAAAGAGGAATAACCACCTTTAGGTAGTTTGATGCGCTGTCTAGGAGGTCTCTCATGCCACAGATGCTCCATGATCAGTTGTTGGTTTTGGATAAGCTATGTTGTTGATGCCTCATGATAAATTCTGCTTCAGGTTGTGCTGCATTGTAGGTGCCCATGATATTTTTGTTTTGGGCTAGTTGCGTTGTCTACTCCATGATCTCTATTGTTGTGGCTGTGTTCGGCATGCTTTGTTGCGTTGTGCCCTTTAAAATGTTAGCAATGCATGCTTTCTATAAATACAGAACAACACTGCCGTAATGTTTCTGTTTTAAACAGAAAACACAACAATATGGAGAAGTCCCGCCCCTCTTTGTCCTTTCTGAACTTCAAAAGACCTCAAAGATGGGATATATGTCCATCAGGTTTGCCTTTTGGGTGATATGACATCTCCACTGTTGATGTGGGAGTTCTAGATCCAATGGTGATGATCCATTTCAGCGCCCGATGAGGGTGGTTTTCTCTCTCCTTGTCCTTGAAGCATGGCAGTCGCTATATGGCATCAGTAGGGGCTTGGCCTAAACCACTTATCGCCTTTGGATTTCCCGAAATCCTTCTAGTTTTGCGATTTTCCATTTATATTGAAAATATGTGAAATACATTAAAGATGGATTTCCAGAGATCTCAAATTTTATATATTTCATTTCCTGGACCCTTTCAGGTTCGAGCTCATCATTATCCACACTGCCCTATGTTCCTTTGTTTTTCATTATATAACGAAATACATTAAAAATGTATTAAAATCGTCGTACCCATGGACCTGAAATATTATCAAATATCGTATATATAACCGTCGGGCCTGGTTCTCACATCACCCATATACTTGTGCATAGGCCCCACCGCTTGGTGCTACTCCATTGGGATATAGCGATGAAATCCGATCACAATCCCTTATCACTCATGCCGAGGGCCCTTTCCTAAATCGTTGACACCTCGCCAATGTGACCCGTTGATCTGATCATCGGAGATCACTAATCGGTAGTGTCCTACGCCCCTTCTTTAAGTCGTCCTCTTTGTAGTGGCGATTGCGATTAGCCACTTAGATCTGGGTCATTGATTAGCGAGATCTAATGGTTGTTGTTCTTTCAATGTTTAAGCTTGTGATTTTGGCTTTTTCATGGTTTTTCAAGTGCTTTTTTCCTCCGGATAGTCGATTTCTGCCCCTGCAAGGGCTCTCGTCTTGCATTGATTTTAACCTTTGGATGATTTTGAGCAAATGCTGAAGATTTCAAGAGCATTTTTAGATCCCTTGGGATGATTTTAAGTAAATTTGGAAACTTTAAGAACATATATGGATTCAATTTTGGGCCTTTTGCTCGCGAGGCTAACACTGGCTCCTTCTGGTGAAGAAATTCTCATTGTGAGGTTTCAAGGATCACAGATAAATGCCTTTCCTGCAAAAACAAAATCAAATCATCCTCCTAGTGTTCCATTGGGCATGTTGTCTATTTTGTAATGAAAAATAAAACTAGAAAAAACATGTTTACAATAACAAGGATTTAAAGCCTTAAACGAAATAAAGTTTCAATTACCGCCCATTTACTCGGCTACCAAAAGTATCTCCTCCTTCCAGACTGTGCAGAATGAATGTATTTTTCTACTGAACTTGAGCGATGACAAAAGGACCTATCCATAAAGAGTCAAACTTGCCATGATTATCTTTATTTTCCTTAAATGCATCCCATTTAAGCACCCAATCACCAACTTGGAAATTTTCCACTTTTGCCTTCCTATCAAAGAAATTGATTGTCTTTTGATGAGCCTTTGACTTCTCGACTAGCTACTCTCTGATCTGCTATAGTTCAACCAGGTTATTCATTCTTCTTACCATGTAATTCTCTTCATCTTGTTCTTCTTGCAAGATTTTAGCCACAGGGAGAACCAGTTGGATAGGGAAAACAACATCAGTGCCATAAACCAGTTTAAATGGAGAATTCCCTATGGAATTTTTTATGGTAACTCTGTTAGCCCATAGTGCAAACTTCAACTTGGAATGCCACCGCTTTTCTTTGTCCTCTAACAATTTTTTGATTACCCTTACCAGACTCTTGTTAGATGATTTTGCCAGGCCATTGCCTTGAGGATAATATGACGTAGAATGCACCACTTGAATGCCCATGGATTCACACATGTCCACCAATTCTTTTGCCTTGAAAGCTACTACATTATGAGTGACTAGTTTGGTTGGGAAACAAATTCTCGTGAAAATATTCTCATTCAAGAACTTTATGACAACTTGATGATTGGCATTCTTAGTGGGTATAGCCTCAGTCCACTTGGTGAAATAATCATTGGCTACTAAGATCCATTTGTGTTGACCACTGGAATGTGGGTTGATCACCTATAAAGTCCATGCCCCACTACTGAAAGGGACCATTGACATGTATTGACTTCAAGGGCATAGATTTTAGCTGTTGTCTTCCTGCAAACCTCTGACACTTGTCACAAGCTTTCACAAAAGAAAACACATCACAGAATAGAGTAGGCCAATAATACCTAGCCCTCACAATTTTGTGAGTTGTGGTCCTCCAATAATGATCCGCTCCACAGATGCTAGAATGGAACTCGTGTATGACTTCCACAACTTGTTCTTTATGTAGACATCCCAAGAGGATTCTCGATGGGTATTTACAATAAGGCAGATTTTTATTTATGCATAATTTAGCTGATCGGAGTTTAATGGCTCAGGCTTGACTTGAGCTAAGCCCTGAAGGGACTTCTAGCTTTTGCAAAAAATGAACTGTGATGTAATACCATTCAAAGGTGGCTAGATTTTCAACCAGAGACTGATTCTACTTTTTTTCTTCTGCTGCTCCCTCTATCTGCTCATCATCTGAATTTAGACCCATGCAATTTATTTTTAACAAGCTACAATTTTCTTCAACCATAACTTTAGCCAAGCCGTGGCCTTTGACAAGCATAGTGGGCTTCACCTCTATGTTAAACTCTATGAATTTTGCAATCCATTTAGCTCTCTTTCCATCAATATCTAGGTGAGTTAAGACATCCTTTACTGAGGCCAAACATACATATGAAACCACTTTGGAAATGAAAAATATAAATTCTGAATGCATTTAAAGGTTTTTTGAGAGCATAAGCTTGTCTTTCAATAAAGTCATACCTTAGTTTAGCATCCCTTAGAGTTTTTTTGAAAAACGCCATGGGGTGCTCCATGCCTTCATCATTTTTCTACAACAAAACTGCTGCAAGTGTATCATAAGAGGCAAAAGAGAAGATACAAAAATCCTTAGTGTAATTTGGGCTTATTAGAATGGGAGCTTCCATGATAGCTTGCTTGATGGCTTCAAAAGAGCTTCTTGAAGCATCTGTCCATTTTATTTTTGATCCTTTCTTCAGCATGGAAGTGATGTGCTTTACTAACTTTGCAAAGTTTGGAATGAACCTCCTTACAAAGTTAATCTTACCCAGGAAGGATTGAATGTACCTTTTTGACCTTGGGATGGACAATGTCTGAATTTCTTGAACTCTTGTTGGATCAATCTTCACACCTTCAGCAGAAACAATATCTCCCAGAAGCTTGCCTTCCTCTAGAGTAAATTGTGACTTCTTCGGGTTCACTGAAATTCCAAACTGTCTGCACTTTAGGAAGACCTTCTTCAAATGCTACAAATGGTCTTTGTGACTGCTAGAGAAGACTATTATGTCGTCAAGATAAATAAGGACAAACTTGTCCTTCTCTCTCACAAAGGCTATGTCCATGGCCCTTTGAAAACTAGCCCCAACATTCATCAATCCGAAAGGCATCTTGGAGTACATGAAAGTGCCCCAAGGAGTAGTGAAGTCGTTCCTTTCCTGATCTTCTGGATGCACAACAACCTAATTGTAACCTAAAAATCCGTCTAAGAAATACATTACTCGGGCCCCTAAAACGCTTTGCAGCAAGTGTTCCATCTCAGGCAGGGGGTAGTTATCATTTTTAGAGCACTTGTTCAGATTTCTGAAGTCAACACAAAGCCTGATCTCTCCATTTTTCTTTCTTACTACCACAAGGTTAGCTATCCACTTTGAATACCTTAAAGGAACTATGATTTTGGCATCCAACAGCTTCTTGATCTCTTTCTCAATCAAAGGCAAGAAGAGAGAGCTCATAAGTCTTAATTTTTGCTTAAAAGGGGTGGTGTTCTTCTCCAGTCGAATCTTATGCTGAATGATCTTTCTGTCATAAGCTTTAAGATCACAGTATTCCGAGGCAAGAATATCAACGAATTTCTTTATTAGGGTGCAATCCTCATAATTCTAGGTGGAACACAAATGAGTGGATAGATTGATGAATTTCGGACGGGGTGGGATCCCTATATTATGTTTACAAACAACAGACACATTTTCTGTCTTGGCAATCTTATAAGGCACATCGTTATGATTGAACAACTTCTCTAGAGGCACCAATCCTTTTGGAATATGATGACTAGGTAATTGGACAATGCCTCCTCGGTCGATCTCATCCTTTAGCTTGGACTGGTTGCATTTTTCCATGGTTTCATTTTCTTGGTCGATGTGCATTTCAGAAAATTTCTCAACGACTTGTAAAAACCTATTAGTTTCCTCACCGTCTTCAAAAACTCTCCAGTATTTGACATTGTCAAGTAGAGACTGTCTATATCTTACCTAAACTTCATACGTCAAATTAGGAGGCAAAGGAGAAATAAACGTGATAGCAGACGTAGCAAGGGAGTCGGCAAGATCGCTCTTCATTCTCGGAATATAAGAAATGTTGAAATCATTAAAACAACCCTTAAGCCTCCATACCTCATCTCTGTATGCTTTCAGTCTTGGATGCTTTTCTTGAAATACTTTATTGACTTGCTGAATGATGAGGTTTGCATCTCCAAACACTTTCAGGCCTTTGATACCCATTTCTTTAGCAGCGCTTAAGCCCAGAACCAAAGCTTCATACTCTGCTATGTTGTTTGTGACCTCAAAGGTTAATTTGAAAGATAAATGAATGTATTCTTGTGTGGGGGACACAAGGACTACACCTGCCCATGCAGCTTCGTTAGAGCAAGCCCCATCAAAGAACATGTCCCAAATCCGTGGGCCTTCTTCCTCAACGATATGGCAAACTGGTTTTATAATCTGTGTGGAGACCAACTGGGATTTTTCAATATGACGAATACATAATCCAAAATCATTGTCAACAACATAGATGGGATGATTAGTGGGATTCTTCTCATCACTGATGATATAAGCCAACTGAGCTTCTGTGTGTAATCTCTTTCTCTCACCTCCAAAGACTGGGACAGTAACATAGGATAGATCATTTTGTAATGATCCACCTAATCTCTTGATCGAACCTCTGGAAAGTAACATGCCAAACTTGGGGGGTACATCTGCTACCACAATATCCATCATCATGCTATTCATGGGCAGCTAAGACAAAGTGATGGCTAGTTCCTTGATTAATCCCAGGCATTTCAGTTTTCTAGAGTCAAAAGAAAAAAGGTCATGATAAGGTTTGGTGATATCAAGACCCAACTCATCCATGACAGCCTTGGGCATTAGATTATGGCTAGCTCCAATGTCCAAAAGGCAGTTGTGAAGGATATTTTAATGAATAGTTAGAGAGACATAGAATGATGGGGAGCTATCTTCACAATTTTCAACCATTGGGCTGAGAATAATAGTTGGCTTGTCATCTTGTAGATTTACATAGTCACTAGAGGCTTGTATGGCTTTAGGCTCAAGGGCCTCGAGGATGGATATTTTGAAGGACTCATTCTTCACTAGTTCAATCAAAGGCATAGGTATTCTTAGCTTCTGAATTTCTGATTGAAAACTGAAAGGAGAAGGAGACTTTTCAAGGCCTCTTACCTCATGAGATGGAGCTTTGAGGATGATGGGATCAACTTCTGGTTGCTTTTTCTTATTAGCTTGTTGTACTGCAGGGACAACAACTCTTTGAATAGGAGCTTCCTTGGCATTATTCATCTTTGACCTCAGATTATATCTTTGCTGATCTTCAATTTGTAGAATAGCTTCACCATACCATTCTTGGCTAATTTTGTCATTGAACAATGACTTTTCATAAGAAGCTGAGGTAAAAAAGGAAGCATTTCCTTTGTCTTCTAGACAATGGATCTCATCATCTTCTTTAAACTGCTCTTCTTCCATGACTGCATTTTGAAAAGGGGCCTTCACCGTTTGGTCTTCATTGGCATCTTTACTTCTTTGCAAAATCTGTAACTGCTAATTAGTTATTCTATATGGATTTGGATTTGGATTTCTAGGAGCAAAGGTTTTAGGAACTCTCCCTTTCCCGGGGTGCTACTCAACCTTTAATTTGGAGATTTTAGAGGCTAATGACTCTATCATTTTGGTCATTTTATCTATCTTAGGATCAGAGGATGATGAAGGCTCTCCCATCTATCTTCTTCTATCAACATTTCCATTGAGCTTTTCTGCAGCCATGAAGTTTGATTCCACTTCCAAGGATGCATCATGTTGGGTGTGGAGCCTGATTATCTTCTATATTCAAAAGTACCGCCACATTGGACCCCAGTTGAAAATGGGGGCGGCAACTCCGCCCGTAAAATATTTGCTGCAGCGCCCCCGAAGCTAAAAATAGTTGTAAAATTGCCTTGTAAAAGTATAGTAATTTCTAGTCAATCTGGGCCGTTCATTAGGCGGATGATCTCACGGTAGAACTTATGTTTAGTTTAGGGTTTTTTGCCCTAGAAGGCAACCCCCTCTGTTGGTATGAGGGCATTCTATTTGAGGCTGTGAGATAGACGTGTATTCAGTGTGAGCGAAAAACATAGAGGTGAGACTGTGAGAGAAGACAGAGGATATTACAGCGGATTTTCTGTAGGTTGTGTCTCTTCATTTTGCTGGATAATAGAAAGGAAGGACTGGCTGTTCGGGGTGGACGTAGCCCAAACTGGGTGAACCGCGTATATCTGTGTCTCTCTTGTTTTGTGTGTTTTGTGTGTTTATATTTCTGCATTATTTCATGTGTTCCATTTTTCCGTAATATATAATTTTCTAACACATCCTACATGTTAGCTAAAGTAGCACATTGCCTCGCCTTCATAGTAGGCAGAAGTCAGAAGTGAAAGCACTGGCATAAGTGAGTTTAGTAGAGGTAGTAGTGGGTTTTACTTCAGCTCGTATCTTGCTATACATACGGCTAAACCTCTTATTAAAATCAGACAACAACTCACCATTTTCTCTCTTTGAGTTGCCAAACTCAGTGTGGTAGTAGACGATATCCTTCTTTTCCCCCCAATTCTTTAGAAATGCATCATCTAAAGCCTTAATATTTGCTATAGATCTTGGGGTTAGTTCTCTGAACCATTTTCTAGCCTCTCCATCTAGGCTTTCGACAAATACTCTCATCCATACATCATCTTCACTAATGTCCAGGTTATCGGCATAGTTATAGAATGACTCAAGATGTTCTTCAATAGTAACACCTTCATTCCAAGTGAACTTAGGCCTACATTTATGATATTCTCGAAGAGGCGTGGCATCTAAAGGAGTGGGCAATACTAGAGTTCCATACCTAGCAGCTATGATTTTTTCCATTTTGGTAGGTGCTTGTAGACCTGCCATGGCTATGGTGGCTAAAAGAGTAGTGGCAGTCTGAATCATGGAGGGTTGAGGAGTGACTCATAAGACTAAAGGAGTACGATGGATAGAAGGTGAGGTTTCCTTTGGGCTTACAACAAAAGGAGAACCTAAAGAATAAGTAGCCTTATGAATCTGTAAGAGTTTTTCTTCACTGCTAGTATTAGATGCTATACTCTCAACATGTATTTGTTCTATTACAAGACTTTCTTGAAGAGATATAGGAGATTTTTTAGGTTTACCTGAACATGATGGTCCTTTCTACAATACCTTTCTCTCTTTGATGATATTTTTAGGTTCAAGTACTCGGTCAACTTGTTATTTTAGAAGATTTCTTAGAGTATGCCTCACAAACTGAGCCAGAACTATGAAGTAGAGTTGCCAAGATGTTTAGCCTCTAGTAGAGTCGACAGATAGATGATTACAACCAAAAAAGTGCTCAGAATTTGTCTATCATCAAATATGGATCTATGTCATTTCCCACGGAAGATGAGATTTAGTTTCCTCTCCCTCGCAACAACAACAATTATGTTCTCTCTCCACGAAACTCTCCTAGGTTGCAGCTCAGAGATGCTGGGTAACATATAATCTTCAATATTGTTCTGAGAACTATTGGAATGGATGATGGTTTGGATCAAGTCAGATAACCATTTTAGCTCTATTTTCACTCAAGACATGCATGAACACCCTGAACAATACAAGGCTTTGGACTACTAATGCTCAATAGTTTATAGATTTAATAGATAGATGGAGAATACTGACTGTACCACCAGATTGCATACATAAACACATATGAATGGCCAGCTACAAGAAGTAAATGAAACTTGAAAATCTAATTTATCAATGTAGAGATAAGATGACAGTTATCTCACATTAGATAGAGCAGAAAACATAAATAACCTATTCAAGTGCAAACATAGAACAACAAAGAAAATGGACATTGAACATATAATACCAGAAGAAGCTTATATTGCTAGAATGAAGATGAGAATCTTGAAGGAACAAAGTAGCAACAATCTCCAGAAGTTGAACTCCTACTACATTTAGTTTTCACCCTTTTATAGGCCTTTTACCATGTTCCTAAGCTCTCAAAGGCTCAAAGCCTTAATCTGTTCTCTTTATCCCTTAATTGTTTGATTCACTAAATAGGAAACCATGGCTTGGAGGTTTTCTCCTTATGATAGAGGAATAACCACCTTTTGGTAGTTTTATGCACTTTCTAGGAGCTCTCTCATGCTAGACATGATCCATGATCACTTGTTGGTTTTGGATAAGGTGCGTTGCTGATGCCTTATGACAGATTATGTTTCAGGCTGTGTTGCACTGTAGATGTGCATGAAATTTATGTTTCAGGCTAGCTGCGATGTCTACTCCATGATCTCCGTTGTTGTGGTTGTGTTGGGAATGTTGTGTTGTGTTGTACCCTTTCAAATGTTAGCAATGGATGATTTCTATAAATACATAAAAATGTTGTCGTATTGTTTCTGTTTTAAACATAAAACAAAGCAATATGGAGAAATCCCACCCCTCTCTGTCCTTTTCAAACTCCAAAAGTCCTCAAAATTGGGATATATATCGATCGAGTCCACCTTTGGGGTGATATCACATCTCCACCGTTGATCTAGGAGTTCTAGATCCAACAGTGATGATCCATTACGGGCGGCTCTTTTGTACTGGAGTTATCAGACCTATGAGGGTGGTTTTCTCTCTCCTCATCCTCGACATGTGGCGTATTGTATGGCATGGGGTGGGGCTTGGCCTAAACCACTTATCGCCTTTGGCTTTCCCAAAATCCTACGAATTTTGTGATTTTCCCTTTATATTGAAAATATGTAAAATACATTAAAAATGGCTTTCCGTAGATCTCAAATTTTATATACTTCACTTCTAGGACCCTTTCGGGTCAGGGCTTCATCGCTATCGGGACTACCCTATGTTCCTTTTGTATTTTCTTATATAACAAAATACATTGAAAATTTATTAATACCGTCCTACCGGCAGACCTAAAATATTATCAAATATAGTATATATAACCCTCGAGTCCATTTATCGCATCGCCCATATACTTGTCATAGGCCTCACCCCTTGGTGCTATTCCATTGCGATATAGCGATGCAATCCGATCACAATCGCTTATCGCTCATGCCCAGGGCCGTTTCTTAAATTGTTGATACCTCGCTGATGCGACCCGCCGATCTGATCATCGGAGATCACTGATAAGCGGTGTCCTACGCCCCTTCTTTAAGTTGTCCTCTCTGTAGTGCCAATTGTGATTAGCCACTTAGATCTCGGTCGTGGATCAGTCAGATCTAACAGCTGCTATTCTTTCAATGTTTAAACTTGCGATTTTGGTTTTTTCATGGTTTTTCAAGTGTTTTTTGCCTCCCGATAGTGTATTTCGACCCTTCCAAGGGCTCTCCTCTTGCATTGATTTTGACCTTTGGATGATTTTGAGCAAATGGTGAATATTTCAAGAGCATTTTTAGATCCCTTGGGATGATTTTAAGCAAATTTGGAAACTTTAAGAGCATATATGGATCCAATTTTGGGCCTTTTGCCAGTGAGGCTAATAGGTCACAAAAAATATAAGTGAGACTTGAATATAAAGTGGGTTTTTAATTCTAATTTAAGAGATGGAATCAGAGTTTGGATGGGGAAGATATCGCTCATTTAAAAATCAGTTGTGTTGCAGAATTTTTTTCTCATGAAAATTCCTGATTTTTGTAGGTTTTGAGGGGAATTTCGAGAAACTATTTTCATATCTGATATCATATTGAAAAATTATGAAAAAAACAAATCGGTCAAATCAGATTCCACATGAGGTAGATATCGTTGATTTAAAATCAGCTTATTTTTTAGAATTTTTTGTGATCACGGGAAAGTTGCAATGCAAATCTGAAATTCCTGAGTGCCTAGATGGGAATTTCTATCGCATGGAAAGATGCAAAA
>APFE031043640.1:9859-33349 GCA_000404065.3 Pinus taeda | reverse complement strand
AAAAATAGAATCTTATTGAAGAAAACAAAAAATTACTCACCATTTAGTTGCATAACCTACACTTTTGTGAATTTATAAAATCGAATACTATGTTATTGAAATAAAAATTCCTCGCTCACAAATGAAATGGCAAAGTGATTTTCTCACACACAAGGATATAACCCACCCAACGTCCTCTTTATATAAGTAATCGATTTGAATTAAGAAAATAATATTTTTATTATTATATTATTTTAATAAAAAACACAAGGCCATTATAATTAATGACATGATTATTGTAATTAAAAATATTTTAATATTAAACGGTAAATGTTCTCATTTTACTGAGTTAATTTGTTTTAATTTATTTAGATATTTATAATAATATACCATTTATCTTAATCGTGTACAAAAGTTATTATTTCATTTATTTTTTATGAATTAATAGATATAATAATTCAATTCGGCAGTATCTATTGAAGAAGTTTAATTTTTATTTATTTATGCAAATTATAAGACATATATAAAGTGATTTAATGTAATAAAAAAATTGATTTCTTTATGGTACTAGTAGTTTATTCGAAATGAATATTATAATATTTTAAAAATACTATAGAATAATTTTATATAACCATCTTGCTTAAATCATGGTATAAATATAGAATAAATAATTTTTTACATGTAAAAATATTTTATTGAAATTTAAAATTGGAATAATTTAATTAAAATAAAAACCTTGATCAAGGTGTGAGCTGATGGTTGGGAAATCGAATAGAGGTTTAATTGAGAGTACTTCCGAGTATAGTACCACCACCCCTACATGTTCGAGGTGATGGGTGCAATGGCCTTTTGCATGATGGCATGCAGGGAAGGTGGGAAAAGTGGCAGCGAGAGTTGTGTTGATGAAGGCCTTAATAAGAGTAAAGGGAGACAGTTGGGTGTTATTGTTCAAATCGATCATGGACGGGAAGGCCAATGCACTAGACAGACTCTACGATGCCATCCACAGCACCAAGCACATTGTCTGCTTGCAGGAATTAACGAGTATGTGATCTAGTATCTCTCAACCCTCGCAATGTTGACATGTTCTGGTTTTTGCTTGAGGGAGAGGGGGATTTTTATGGGTGAAAGCTGCGAAATTGAGTAGCACTAGAGGAATTGGGGGTGGAGGTTGGTGGCACTTGCCTGGTCTTGCATCTGTATTTTGCATCCGCTTGGTATTGTATCCATTTCCCTCTGCTTCGAAATTCTCCTGTCTCACATGGGAACCCTGGGAATTCTAAGTAGAGGGCTGAGTAGGGTAGCTTGTAGGGGTCCTCCAGTTATAGGTAGAGCAACAGGTTGGGGGTAGAGTTTGCCAATCCACTCGCAGTCTAGGAGAAGGCCCCTGATGTAGATCGATGTGTAGTTATTGGGAGATAGGTAGGAACCACAACAGAAGGGGAAAGGCTAAAAAATATGGGAGGGAAGTCTAGCAAGGGAACAAAGCTAGCTATAATAGCAAATAGGGGATGGTGGTGTCATGGGGCTCAAGGATGAGGGGATGACTGGATTGGGTTATCTGATTGCATCCTGGGAAGAGAAGAAAGGGTATGCATACCGTGGTTGGCTGAACGAGGGCATGTGACAACACTCACCAACTCGTAATTGGGGAGTGGAAGCTAACCTACTTGAGGTTGAGAGGCAGTGGTTGTGGCAGCAGGGTACCACTGGAGATGGTAGTGGATTAGCCATCTCCAGGGAATTGACCTACGAACATGAAGGCCCTAGCACTGCAATTGATGGGGAAGGGGAGGAACAAGGTAGGGTGACAAGTTGTAACACTACCACTCGGGTGCAAGACTACTATTATATTCTGTTTAACTGTCTCTGATTAACGAATTGTTGCAATGAAAAGTCATGGCTGTGGAAGACAAGCCCAAGCAACTAGAAGGGACATGAACCGTGGCACATCTGAGGCTCACAAGGGTAGGAAAACAGTGGAAAGGCTTATCATTGAAGTGACAAAGGCATACCGTGAGGGCACAAATGAAGGTATCCACAAAATTCTAGAGGAATGAGAAGATGAAGTCAAACAGGAAAGTGAGATGGACACGGAAATGGAGGACTGAAGGACCCTTGTCCCTGACCCTGACAACACTAGAGGTAGGATCACTAAATTCAAACAGACCTTATACCTGTATTGGCTGATGGAAAGCCTATTAAGCAAGGCTATGGAACATATCTCGGTGGGCCTAGCTGTCACTATTCAAGGCATGCCGAATTATAAACAGGAATTTCTGAAGGTGTGGTTTCAACTGCACAAGCATGATGTTAGACATGGCATAATTAAGAGCCACATCCCATGTCTCTTGGAACCAACCAAGCAACTAGGATCGAACACCAAAGACCCAACACCAATAGAATCAACTTCGGTTGAACAGAATGACTAGATATACTCTCTTGTTATTTTTGTTTATATATGAAGATAGTTTTTACATTTCCTTATGCAAGCATATATATAGGTAGATATCTAGATTCTAGACATGATTCTGAGACTTATATAGCTTGGGTAGAAAAACTGAAGCTCTTTTGTTACTGGATGGCATACAATGTAGATAGGTGACCAACAGATTTGGTTTCCCATTGGGCAAGTTGAGGCCACTTAGCCAATATATGTGCTGTAAATTTGCTTTATAAACTAATGAAAAAGGAGGATCTACCAAGCTTAGCAAAAATTAATTAATTAAATAAAATAAAACAAAAAATTATTTTATACATAAAATAATAAAAATAATATTTATAAATTTATGTTAGATATTTTAAAAATATGTATCTCTTATAACTAGTACAATCGCATTCAAAATATTAATGTGGTTTTTATAGTCGAAGGCTTCATAAATATAACAAAAGAAACCATGTATTAACAATGTACACATTTACCTGATTAACCATGTATAAATTGATTATGGGTCAACTTTAACTTGAGGAAAAAAAAGAATTACACATTTACTGTAAAATGGACCATTTTGTTAAATAAAATTTTCTTATTTATTATTTTCTCCATTTAATTAGAATATGAACTTATTAGAATTGGAATAATCTCAAACCCCTCGGAAATTAGTGGGCGGGGAAGCCACTGGCATTAATAAGGAATTACACGTCTTATTGTAAAATGAACTATTTTTCTAAATAAAATTTGTTTATCACTTAATTTCCCCATCTAATTAGAATATGAACATATTAGAATTGGAATAATCTCAAATCCCTAGGAAATTGGTGGTCACGTGGCACAAATATAATTTTTTAAATTTATTAAAAATCAATGCAACCAAACAAACTATGTAACACACTGCAACCCTTGATAAACATTAAAACTAAACATATGTTGAGCATATTCCCTTGAGAATCAATTTAAGCGGTCACTTAAAAAAATTAAAAAAAAAAAAAATCAACAAATCCTCAGCCACCTTAACTTGAAATAAAAAACCTTCAACAAATTTTTTATGTTGTTAATTTCTTTTAAATAAAATTTATTTAAATAAAGAAATAATTAAACAATATTTTTTATATGAAATAAAAAATGAAGGGATCAATGAGGCTCCCAACTTAATCGATCGCCCGGGATTCCAACTCGTAGAACGTATTAATAATTATGCCCAGCGCCTCCAAACTCCCGTTAAGCTCCTCCGGAAGAAAATTCCACAGCGGATGAGATTATGGATCCCGCCACGTGACCATCAAGTCGGACCTGTGGAGCTTAAGCCCGAAGTGAGCTCCGATACATCAAAGAACTCGTCGTCGTCGTACGAGGTGCGGTTAAAGAGGAGTGCATGAGAGATGACGTGAACACGAAGCACGTGTAGAAAACCACGCCGGGGATCCCGAGGTTGGCACCCGCACGGCGAGCCCATCCCGTTGTCATGTCCATGATGACATAGCAGAGCGGAGAAGAATCCGACTTACTAATCATCTAGTGATCCAAGCATTCTTGAAACGCGACTGCTAGCTTGTGGGAGGAAGCAAAGAGCAAGGGGACGACGTGTGTCACGCCCCTAAGCCTACGGTGGTCTTTCAACCGTGCCGGCGAGGTGCGGCACCACCCAACACTTTCTTTTTAACAATACTTGTGCACATGGGATATGCCTAATTCACAACCGTGTACTTAGTTTGTGTTTCGCAACCAAGTATAATATCAATTAACCTTTATATCAATGAACACCCATACTTATTCACTATCCACAACAATTATAAAAGAAGACAACAATTACATGATATAAAGGGGAGGGACAACTCCCGAACAAGACTGCCCAACAATATATTATATCAGTCTTTCAATAATACAATCTTCACAAGTAATGCTTGGCAAACTCCAAGCCAATACTTAGTCAATTTTACAACAGAGGCAAAACAGCCTTTACAACATTCGTGCCACTCTTGCATGGTAGGAGGGTGCTCACCCGAGACACCAAGAACTCCTCAAGCCCTGCACAAATCTGCAACCAACATCCGGCACACCTTGCCAACCTTCAACCGTCCATAAGAAATACCAACTGCGCCTTTACAAAGTGATGCGCATGAGCTATGCGCATTACTCCTTCAAAACTGCGCACTTCCTTCTTGTCTCCACGAAGATGTGTTATGCTCGATTGTTGTCCAAAAGCAAGCCAAACGCCATCAATATATACTCTCGTTGGAGGGTGGTCGCTTGCCCAACCGACCCCCTAAACAGTGGCTTGCACACTTCAACAACGCCATGGAAACATGTCGGCCAACCCCTTGAACCGCCCACGCACAAAGGGTATAAATCCTCCATCGCTCCATGCTCATTCTTCAAGTGTCGCAAGTCGCCCCAAGTATCGTTGCTCAAAACTCGTGCGTTCGTCACTTTTCTATGTCGTGCTGCTCAGCACTCTAGCCGCGTGCAGTTGTGCACGCGTGCCCGCGCCCGGGCGCCTGACGCCCGCCCGTCACACAAACTATAAGGCGTTACATCCTCCTCCACCTGAAGTCGTTGTTGTCCTCGACAACATCCCCAAGCATCAATATCCATGATGTCGACTCCTCTACATATGGCAAACATCCCTGCAACATATGTAGGACTCCATCTCCACCATGTCTCATCTCAGCAACCAACTGCCACCAAGATAGTCCATACCAAAGTATGTCATAGATGTCCATGATCCTCGACCATCTGTCACAATCTCTCCATGCCGCTCTCCACCATGGAAGGCTGGTCCCTCCAACTCAAGCTACATGTCCACTGCAATAATGTGTCACTCCATCATGTCACCATCTCCATCATGTGCAAAACTACCCATGATACATCAACAAGTGCTAACACACCTCAACCATGTGCCAACATCTCATCAATATGTCAAGTGCTCTAAGAGAACACCTCCATCACATCGGCAACATGTCCATGATGTTTGGTGCCAATGTGCTCAAGGAAATCAGCCACATCTATCCCAACATCATCCATATGTGTGCCTCCTCAATATGAAGAGACCATCTCATCGAACTCCAACTCTCGGTTTGCCACATCCATGCCCAAGTGTTGCCACCAAGGCATCATCATCATCATTGTAACTCCATCACCTCAAAGTGTCTCATATCGATCATCCACATCAAGTCACTCTTTCAAGTCACACCCATGCATGTACTTGAAAGTATGCACCTGCATCAAAGTCCCTGACCTCAGCTCCTCAATGCATCAGATCCTCCAAGTCCACCATATATGAAGTCCCCAAAGTCACAACAATCTCATGTCATCATGAGCTCCATAAGCCATCCCCAACCAACATCTCAGCAAGCATACAAGTCTCGGCCCAAAGGTCTCTGCAAGATGCTTCAGCTCTCCATGTAGTAAGAATGCCCCATAATCTGCTCACAACTCCATCCAAGTCCATGGCCTTGTTGTACAAAAGTGCACAACCTCTCCATCGTCTCATAAGTAAAACATCTCCATGTCACACTAGAAAATCCACCTACACAACATCCCTGCCTTGGAACTCCTCATTGGATGCCCATAAGTGAGACCTCTACAAGTGCACCTGCATAATGTCCCTGCATAAGACTGCCATGCTCCATGTCTCCAAACTGATGTCCATGACTAAGCTGCCCATGTAGTCCAACCAAGTAGACCCATCACAACAATCGGTCATCCCCATCCAAGCTGCAATCTTCAGTCTAGTGAACTCGGTCACCCAACCATATCATCATCACATGAGTCTCTCCATCATAGCTCCTCCACCAAAGGTTCCACCAAGACTTACTCTTGGTCTCGGCCATGAGAAGTCCACCCAAGCAACTCAAGTGTTTGTGCCCTCCAATCTGTCCATGAGTCATGCCGGGAACTTAGCCATGTGGCTAAAGCATGACCTATTCCTCCACAACGATCGTCAAGTTCCACCCTTGTCATAGGCCTTTGTACCTTCTACCATAAGGTCACAAACAACCCCAACAAGTCCTGCAACAATCAACAATCCTTGCTTCTCCATACAAGGTCTCACCATAAACATCCATGGTAAGATGTTCCCTAGCATCGGCAAACTAGCTTTGCCCTTCCTTGCATATGGTCCATCTACCAAATGCTCAAGTGAAACACAAGTATCAATACTTCATCATCATGAGGTTCCTCCATGAGAGTACCCTCATCCATACATGTTTGCAAACTGCACGATCCTGGTCCAACTTGATCAATCTCAAGTTCATCCTCCATCATGATCATGTCTGCAACATCTTCGGTCATCAAGACTTCCTCTTCCTTGCCAGCACAATCTGCAACTTCATCTTGCTCCATTGTCCATCCAAGTTGAAGAAGCTCTTCTTCAACATTTTTTTCCAAGACTGCAAGCTTCTCTCGAATTCGGGGATTCTCCTTTTTCATCCGCTTCAACCTGTATAAGGTAAGTAAGAGCTTCCCTTCGCATTCTTCCAAACCTGCCATGCCTTGTACTTCGTCTTCCCCGGTTCGCACTTCGTTTGGTCCATAGACGCCCAAACCGTGTACACCTGCCCACACGCAGTCCCACTTGCCCACCTAAGAAGTGCCCAAATCATATGACCAGCACGTAGTACCGCCTGCCCAACTCTACAACACCCGGTTCCAACCTTTACCAGCTTCACCAAGTCCCCTGCAACCATGAACCGGCCCTTGTTCCACTTGTATGTGAAACTAGCTTCCTTCACCTGCAAGTACCTGCTTCGACTGTCACGAGCAACCTGCTCAAACCAACTCTCAAGTTGTGTATCAGCTTCAATGCTTCAACACCCGAACCTGTTCACGAGCTCTAATACCAACTGTCATGCCCCCAAGCCTATGGTGGTCTTTCAACTGTGCTGGCGAGGTGTGGCACCACCGAACACTTTCTTTTTAACAATACTCGTGCACATGGACTACGCCTTAATTCACTTTCTCCTACTCAGTTTGTGATTCTCAACCAAGTATTATTATGCATAAACTTTATACAATGAACACCCATACTCATTCATGATCATCAGAAATTATAAAAGAGAACAACAATTGCAACGTATAAAGGGAGGGGAAACTCCCTGCAATATGAGTCTGCCCAACAATATATTATACAATCTTTCGTTTGCACAAGTTAAATCTTGGGAAACCCCAAATTTACACTTAGCCAAATATACAACTTCGGCAAACTCGGTTCCCCAGCTTGTCGGCACCTCCGCACGGTCGCCGCACGACTAACCAAATCTTCGTTCACCCCGTCACACCGTCGTGTCGTTTTCCCAACTCGGGCGCACCTCAAAGTCGCCACACACGGGCGCCTCCAACCGAGACACACCTCCGTTCACAACCTAACACTTCAACACATCTTCGTGCACACTTGCACGATGGGCGGGCGCTCCCCCGAGCCACCAAGGCACCCTTGTCAGGTCGTCGCACAAACACCTTGCACAATCACCTCAGGCACGCCTTGCCCAACGCGTTCACCTCTTCACAAAGATCTCTTCACCAAGTGCGTACTACCAAGGGAGCGCATGAGCTATGCGCTCATCCCCCTCAAATCTGTGCACATGTCTTGACTCCAAGAGAGGAGTGCGTATGAGTGATGTTCGAATGTGATTCCAAGTGCTCAAACGCTCAAGTGTATATACCCATCGTGGGTGTGGGTGGGATTGCCCAGCCGATCGCCCACACACCCTCCGCATGCAACGTTCGGGCGCTTGTAAGGTTGGCCACACGCTTCCACCATGGGTCGGCCAACCCCCATCGCAAACGCTCCTCACAAGGGTATAAACCAACGTGTTTTGCCATCCCAAGTCTTCGTTGCAAGTATCATCGCAAACTGTCGTATAACTGGTCAGACTATCGTCGCAACTGCAGCTCGCCCGTGCGCGCGCCCGGGTCGCCTAGCGCCCGATCGCATTGCACAACCGAAGGCTTTACAGTAATGATCTAGGTGGCTCCCGAAACACAGAGTGATTAAAAAGGGCTCACGAGTAAGGAAAATTTTAAGGATGAAAAATTATCTTGAAGTTTAAAAATATTGGTGAATCTCACTAGTCCCTAATATGCAAGCTATAATATGTTTATTAAAATATTTGTAAAATTATTCAAATTTGTAATGATTTTATTTATATTTTTTATATAATTTTGGTGATTATTAAGGTAAAATAATTTTATATATGGAAATTAGCCAATCGTTTTTTTGGAAAAATGATGAAAAATTAGTCCACTTTCGAATATTAGCACGTAGAGGTTTCCATGGAAAGGTTAAAAAATCAAATTTGTTGGAATACCATGAAACTAGGGTCATATCTAAGGCTCGTCACAAACTTTCTAATGATGTAAACAACACCTCAATCTAACATCGTATGCAAAAGTTATGACCAATTAAATTTTTGGTCAACTAGGCCCCCCGACTAAAATTAGCAGAGCACTAACTAAATTTGGAATCTTGGCTAAATTTGGCAGGAATTAACAAGGCAACAATTTGACACTTTTCGGCAACGGTTTCTGGCAACTGGAACTAGTGAAATTGTGTCATACTTGATTTTTCTGGTGAACCCAAAAGTCCAGCTAACAAATATCATCTATATTCTTTAAAAATAAAAAATAACAAAAAAATTAAAATTGGCCAACGACCCAACAAATTATCCCTGTCAACCATTCTCCTAGGAAGGCAGGCTTAAAATTAACCCTAAGGATTTTTATTTAAACTCATATTTTCCACAAGGGAACAAGGGCACGTAACCCAATGCAAAGGTGGAACCTTGAATGGACACGAAAACTGAGGAGCGGAACCTTGACACAGGGGAATATGGAAGGAATCTAAAAGATCCCGTAAGGGCCAAATTTTGATAGTTTCATAGGTGAATTTATACTTATTTTACTCAATTTTTCACAAGGCATGTAGTGGTGAAGTCAGATTTGTCATCTGAGCAACAAATCTTCAGCCAACTTGCAGAGAGGAATCTTTGTGGAATCATGAGGGATCTAAAAATTCCTTAAGAGCCAAATTTTGACAGTTTCAGAACCAGGCCAACTTTATACTCATTTTACTCAGTTTTTAACAAGGAGCATAGTGGTGAAGTCATATACGTCATCTAAGTAGCATATATTTAGTTAACTTGTAGAGAGGAATCTTTGTGGAATCATGGAGAATCTAAAAGATTCCCTCAGGGCCAAATTTTGACATTTTGAGAACCAAACCGAATTTATACTCGTTTTACTTAGTTTTTCACAAGGAACACAATTGAGAAGTCAGATTTGTCACTTGAGTAGAAGATATTTAGTTAAATTGTAGAGATAAATATTTGTGGAATCATGAGGAATCTAAAAGATTCTCTAAGGGTTGTTTTTTGACTCTTTCAGAACTAGATAGGCTTTATACTCATTTTACCCAATTTTTTGCAAGGAGCGTAGTGGTGAGTTAAAATTTGTCATCTGAGTAGAATAATTACATTCAACCAGTGACAAGGAAACTTTGGGGAATCTTTAAGATTCTCGAAGGTCTATATTTTGACCGAAGCAAAGAGGGGTCAAGTTTACAGTCATTTTTCACGATTTTTCTCCACGAATTCAATGGTGCAGTCCATTTCATCAACTAAGTTATGAATTTCTATACCATCCCCAAAAGTGAAGGTATAAAGTGTCTTTTGTACATGAATGCAATTTGATTTTTACTGAATATTAATGAAAGAGGCCTCCCCACATTAAGCAGAGCCTAAAGGCGTAGCTCACACTGGGTGAACTATGTTATCAACCTATTATGTCTTTGCTTCTCATGGTTGTTGTTTATTTCCACTTCGTTTATGAATATGCATCTTATGGTTACATGCTCTTTAAAATGCGATTTTGTATGCATATTTGAAGTGAAAAGATCTGGATCAAGTTTGGTATCACATCAGGTCTTTTTGTTGATGTGAATTGTAAGTGTATGATAACCAGGGCTAAGCTCTAAAGAGGTGAAGGAAAACTCAAGTCCTTTGATCCAGAAGTGGGATGTGCAACATGAAGAGGGAAAATGGCACATGAAGATGTTTGATTTGAGGAAAAGCAAAACTATCACAAGGAATTCTACACAATGGCAACAAAAATGGACAAATTGTTTGCATAGTATGAGAAGATAATGGAAAAGCCAGAAAAGAAGGAAGTATCAGATGATCATGTCACGGTGAATCCTAAACGAGGAGGAAAAGAGCCTCATGAACCTCCCTCTCCATCTTCCAATGAAAGTTATTATTCTTTCTCTTCTCGTCATTTTAGAGGTAGAAAAACTCATAAAAATCCATTTTTCAAGTTGGATGTCAAGTTTGATCTGTCTGTGTTTAGTGGAGAATCTAATGCAGAAAAGATAGATAACTAGATCAGACAAGTTGAATTATATTGTCGCATCCAACAAATCAAAGAGGATGAAGCCAAGATCCAACTAGCATCCCTTTGATTGAGTGGAATTGCTCTCATCTGGTGGGAAGGAAAGCTGAAGAAATGTGGTAAGAGTAGTCATAAACTTCTTTCATATTGGTTTGATTTTGTTTCTTCTTTAAGAAGACAGTTTTACCCATTGGGTTACAGACAAAAAGCCATGATGGAATGACAACATTTGAAACAAAGTAAAGTTCAAACTATTCATAATTTTATAGAGGAGTAACTTTAGGAAAAGAACATTGGCATTGAATGTTCCACTAGACACTTCTGAGACATTGATGAAATATATTCTCTTTGCATAGTTATTTGCATCATTCATTGTTATCTTTTGAACCTAAAACTCTTGATAAAGCTAGTTTGAAGGTTGTACATCTTGAAAGAAGGGGGACGCATGAGCAAGAAGACTGCCTAAAGAGGACAACGACGACTAAGAGAAAGGAATCAAATCCCTCTTGTACTCATTGTGATAAAGAAGGGCATGATGAGGGACATTGCTGGAAACTACATCTGGAATTGAGGCGTAAGAAGAATGAAAAGAATGAGAAGCAGAAAGTAGTTGCAACTGTGCAACAAGACCAATAATCAGAACCATAGGATGATGAAAATATCACAACTGCAGGATTTGTAGGTGTTGGACCAATTGACATGGGATCAGACTCAGGTGATGAAATAAAGATTGCATCTCTTAGCATTACAGAAGGTGGACCTATTGACTTAGGTTCTGATTCATGCAATGAGACAAATATTTCAACAAACATTGTGCCAAAGGTGAGAAGGGAACCAAAGACTGCATGGCTCCAAGAATTAGAAGAGATTAACCAAAGAATTCAAGAGGAGAATGTTGAACTAAAGAGACTCCTACAAAAAGCAGAGGAGGAGAAACAAAGGTTGCAGCATTAGTTACAAGGCAAGGAGGAGGCCTTGGAAAAGCTGCATACTAAAAAGCATGAGGTAAAAAGTGATTCTTCAATTTCATGTTCTTTTTATGATGATGATTTCACTACTTTTGAGAAACATACTACAGGAATTGGATCAAAATTATTGAATAAAATGTGGTATCAAGGAGAGGGTCTCGGCATTAATGGCCAAGGCATTATGAATCCCATCAAACTGGAGGAATTAACTCATTATTAAAGACTTGGATATGTCATAAAAGAGGTTGGGAAATGGTCCAAGACAGCCAACGATCAACCAACGATATATGATGAGAGCACTTCTTCACATTCAAGTGATAGTGAGGATTCCGTAGGCACTTATTAGAGGCACACCAGGAATAAGTGTTCTAAGGCGATCCAAAAAGTTTGGAGGAGAAAGAATCATTTTAGTTTGATCCGTAAACTATCATGGATATTCCACTTGATAGTTCGTCACAATAGATTTGATAATATTATATTAAAAATTTGAGATTCTACATTATTACAGTTTTATTTAATTTCTAGATCTGTAAAATTAATTGTAATTAGTGCATGCATGTAAAATTAAATCAAGTAGAAAAGTAGAGAATGATAAAATAATATCACACACACATAATACACAAGATATTCTCTCTAGGAAATCCTTTCAGGAGAAAGCCCAGCTGGAAGGTGAGGTTGCTTCGCTCTATTTCTCTACCTGGAAATATGGTTGGAGATACAAAGAAGTAATGTCTCTGGCCCGTGAGCTGCTACAGTGAACATATCCTATCTATGTGCTCTACCTCATATCTCTCGTGGCTATATTTTATCAACTATGGAACAAAATGCTCTCAAAAGAATGGAATGCCTTTTCCTCCTAGTGGTTAGGTTACAACACAGCCCGATAGCCTACTAGTGGCTAAGTTTGACTACATCAACTCTTAACTAGAGTTACATAATAGAATATTCTAGAGTCTTTTACATCACAAACACATGGCTAGCCCCTTTTCCATAAATAATGGGGGATGATGCGACATCCTCGGGAACTATAGGTGTAAAAATAGGAAGGTCAACTTATGAGCGGCATAACTTTTGCATACGGACTCTGATTGACGTGATTCTTGCATTGTTGGAAATTATCTCTATGTGTAGAATAGCATGAAAGGTTGTGGCTAAAGCAGCAAACTTTTACCAGCAAAAACTGTAATTTGATGCCTCAAAATGCTCTCGGAAGGTTTCAGACCACATTTCACCAAACTAGGTCCTGTCGGTAAAAATGGCCTCGTGAGCTTATTCCTCCACTTTTTCCACTCCAAATGCATCGATATGGATGACAAACAATATCATGATCCAATTCAGATCACACCTCCCCATTTTGGTAGGCTTTTGGTCCCTAAATTTTACTTAATAAGGTGAGGAAATTTTTCCTCCACCTTCTCTATGGTGTACCATTTGGCTTTGCCTAAAATTTCTCCCCTCAACCCAATCTAGCAAAGGATTTGTTTCCCTTGTCTTGTAGTTATGGACCTCTTCTGCAAATTTGTATCTTCTATCAACTCTTCCTGAGTGTCTGGTGCCAAATCCTCCACAGAAGGTGGGACCTATTCCTCTTCATAATCTAGCATGGAAGGCTCATAGAGTTTCAAATTATCTACATTTACAACTAAGTAAATGCACATATATGGTGATAAATTGAGTCTATAGGAATTATCACCTGCCTTTTCCAGTATCTCAAAGGGACCATACCTTAGAGCCTTGATTTTCTTACCAGGCCCCTGCAGCCTCTCCTTGTTCAAATGTAGCCATACTATGTCTCCCACCTTAAATGATTTCTCTGTTTTGTGTTGATCATGCCGAGCCTTATACTTCACCTGCAACTTGTGCAGTGTTTCTTGTACTTGTAGATGGATCTGCGTGATCTTCTCTATAAATTTTTCATCCCTAAAAGAATCTTTTGTAATGTCTTCCTTCACTCTTCCTTAATGCCCATATGCAATATACAAAGGTGAAGGTGGAAAATATCCAAAACAAGTTTCGAATGGGGACTTTCCTGTAGATGTGTGTACCATTATGTTATAACAATGTTGTATATATACTATATTTTCATCCTAGGTCTTCAGATGCTTCTGGTTGTACCACCTCAAAAGCTGCACCAAAGTCCATTTGACTACTTATGTCTGCCCATCTGTCCGTGGATGGAATTTTGTAGATATCTTTAACTTCGTGTCCATCTTCTCCAATAGTGCAGTCCAAAATGCACTGAGAAAACTTGTATCCCTGTCTGAAATGATGCTCCTTGTTATCCGTAAGTGTACCCAGACTTGTCCAAAGAACAAGTTTTCTACTTCTCCACTGATGATCTTTTTACATGGCATCAAAACACACATCTTGTTGACATTGTCAACTACCACGAACAAGTAGTCATGTCCCTTCGTGGTTGTCGATAAACCTCCCACAATGTCCATGGAAATTCTTCCCCAAGGATGAGTAGGTACAGGTAAGGGATGATATAGACCCTATTTCCTGTTACTAGGATTTCCAATACAACAAAGAATTCATCCTTTGATGAACCTATCTACTTGTTCTTGCACCTTGAGCCAGTACACAAACCTCTGCAAGTTAGCCACAGTCTTCCCTACGCCAAAGTGCCTTGCAACTTTGGAGGTGTGAGCCTCTCTAATCAGCTGCAAACACTCACCTTTAGGAACACATAACTTATCCATCCTGTAGAGTAACCCATCCTAGAGATGGTATTCAATGGTGTTGTTGTTGTTGTGCACATGACTCTGACTGTGTAACTACTGATACACTTCCTTGAAGTCCTCATCTTCTGAATATGCCTCTCTGTATGCACCATGGGTTAATGGCTCCATGTGTATAAGAGTCCCCAAAGATGTAAGATTTGATATGGGTGGCCTTGAAAGCATATCGGCCAACTTGTTTGTGCTTCCCTTCTTATGCTTGATCACCAAATGAAACTGTTGTGAAAACCCCATCCACTTATAATGCATGGTTTATTGTAGCTTATTTTGGGCATGCAGGTAATGACGATCTGTGTGGATTATTGTCTCCTTTCCCATTAGATAGTGGTTCTAGTTCTTCACATCTTGCACCATCACATAGAGCTCCTTATCGTAGGTAGGGTAGTTAAGAAACACAACATGAATACTTAGAATGGTAGAAAACAAGCCTTCCTCCTTGCATCAAGACAACTCCCATAACATACCCATTCGCATTTGTCTCCACTTCAAAGGGTCGTTGCAAGTTTGGTAATACCAGAACTAGTTCTTCACTGATCTTCTTCTTTAACTCATCGAAAGCCTTCTCCTTCCGTTTCCCCACTAGAAACTCTTGCCACTTACTACTATGGTGTGAGGTGGTGTTGCTACTGCTGAAAATGAGGTTGTGAGTTTCTTTAGGTACTATGCTGCTCCAATGAGACTCCTAACCTTAGTAACATTAGTAGGCACTGACCATTTCATGATGGCCTCCATCTTGGAAGGATCTATGTTCAATTCTCCTCCACCAATTACATATCTCAAACTATGGCGTGAGGTGGTGTTGCTACCGCTGAAAATGAGGTTATGAGTTTCTCCAGGTATTATGCTGCTCCAATGAGACTCCTAACCTCAATAACATTAGTAGGAACCAACCGTTTCATGATGGCCTCCATCTTGGAAGGATCTATGTTCAATTCTCCTCCACCAATTACATATCTCAAAGACACCAAGGACTACTGCGTAAACTCACACTTCTTGAGATTTGCTAGTAGTCGTTGCTTCTTCAATGTTTCTAGCACCTACGTCAAATATGAAATATGCTCCTCCCAGATAGCACTATATACAATTTTATCATTGAAATAGACAATAATAAATAATCTATAAAAGGGCATAGTACATCATTCATTAATATCATAAATGTAGTTGGTGCATTACATAGGCCAAATGGCATAACTAACCACTCATACAAACCTTGCCTGGTTTTGAAGGCAGTATTGCATGTATCTTCTTATTTCACTCGAACCTGGTGATATCTAAACTTCAACTCCAACTTGGTGAAATACTTTTCTAGCTTCAATTGATCTAGAAAATCGTCTATCCTAGGCAGGGGGTATCTTTTATTGAGCATGATTTTATTCAATGCCCTGTAATCTATACACATACGCCAAGGCGCATCCTTCTTTGGCACAATGATGATGCATGACCCACATGCTGATGTACTCAGTGGAATGAAACCTTGTTCCAGCAGCTGCTGCAACTATTTCTTCACCTCACCTACTTCTATAACAGACTGCCCGTACAACCCAATATTTGGCAATGGAGAGTTTGGCAATAGCTAGATCTCGTGCTCCACTTATCTCTTAGGGGGTAGCCCTTTAGTCTCTCGGAACACGTCCTTGTATGTAACAACTCCTCCAATTACTATTTTTGTTTCTTATACACCCCTCTAGGGATTCCTTGCCTCTTATTGACTCTTCTACAGACTGATTTTCTCTTAAAAATAATAAAACATACTTCTTGCTGGAACTGATCAATTTCTTGGCTTGGTTGGAACTTACCAGTGAAAATTTCAACCTACTTTTGTACACATTGATGATGAATGATTTTCCATCCTTGATGAGACATTATTAGTTAACTCTCCTCATGAATGTTGCATCACGCATGTACATGTATGGACTCCCAAACGCGACTCCACATACATCAAGGGGAACCACATCCAGATCTACTTCATCAATAAAATCAGCTATGATAGGGAATCTAATTTTACACTGTTTTGTTACCTTCAACTCTACATCCCTATGTACCCATCCCAGTGGATATGGGTTTATATTATCACAAACTTCCAGCCCCAACTTCTTGACTAGATCTACTACAATGAGATTTTCCCACAATCCTAAGTCAAACAGAGCATCAACCTTCGTCTTCTTGACCTGTATCTTTACATGGAAGAGTTTGGTCATTTCTTTATCTTTCTATTGCTGAAGGCTACTCAGATTAACCTCCTTATACACTAATGTACAAAAGATCTTCTCATCCATGTCTAAGCTACTTTCAAATTGGTTGTTCGAATCAGTGGCCATGGGTTTCTTCTTCTTATTATCTTTCTTCTTGTTCTTTGTGTTTAGCTCTGGATGCAACTTCCATGAATTTCCTTTGTATGTCCATCAATCTTGCAGTGGTTTCTAGGAACGTTGCATTGGTGTGTTTTGGTTGTTGTCTTTTTATATTCCCCCCTTTTTTCTCTTCTTCAAATCCTAAGAAGCGTCTTTTTTGCTCCTTTTGCTTCGATCCACTTGATTGCGTTCTTTTGAGGCATATGTTCTCTAGTTACTATGACTACACACAAGCCTCGTCCATTGTTTGTGGCTTGAACAACATCCCTTTCTCACGCAGATGGCAGTGCAGACCCCCAAAATACTTGAGGAGTACATCTCGGTCCTTTGGAGAGATACCCAACATTATAGCCATCTTTTTGAACCATGTGGTGTACTCATGCATGCTTTGGCCCGAATTTTTCCTAATGTAATGTCATTGGATCTACTGGTCTTCCACGTACCCAATGGGATAAAAATGTTACTTATTGAGGGTTTTGAAATACTTCCACTTAGTCACTCGAGTTTCTTCCTCTAACCTCAGGGTTTCTGTGTGGCTCACCCATGAATTCATTGCATGGCCCTCCAATTTCAACCGTGCGAATGAGATATTCTGCCCTTCCTCGATCTGATTGACACTGAAATAAACCTCCAGTTGCTACAAGCGATGTTTTAGCTTCAAAGCATTGATCTTTCCATTTTATGGCTGGATATCAACTTTTGTTTCCACTTTAAATAGGGATTGGCTCAGGACACTTGAACTAGGTTGATCATTTCTGGGGTCTTTCTTCGGCTGGTTATCTGCATCTTCCCGATCTCTTTATCTCCATTCTGGTTTGTCCTCTACATTCGAACCCCCTTCTTCTCCAAATATCCCCACCTTATTGCTTAGGGATGTCATGAGGAGGTTGACATTATAGTTTATGTTTGTGACTTGTTCTTCGAGTCGGGAAAACCTCACCTCTACAGGATCATGAGGTTCGTTTATAGATTCGTCACTCGTGATTAGTGTTTTACGATTTTTGGCCTCATCGATCTAGATCCCTATCATATCCACAAAATAACCAAATAAACTTGGTCTAATACCAAATGATCCATAAATTCTCATGGACATTCCACTGGATAGATCGTCACAACATATCTGATAATAATATATTAAAAATATGACATTCTACACTATTACAGTTTTATTTAATTTTTAGATCTGTAAAATTAACTGTAATTAGTGCATGCATGTAAAAGTAAATCAAGTAGAAAAGTAGAGAACAACAAAACAAGCTCAGCGACACATAATACACAAGATATTCTCTCTGGGAAACCCTTTTAGGAGAAATCCTGGTTGGAAGGTGAGGTCGCTTCACTCTCTTTCTCTATATGGAAATATCGCTATCGATACAAAGAAGTAATGTGTGTGGCCTATGGGATGCTATAGTGCAGAGATCCTCTCTATGTGCTCTACCTCATATGTCTTCCAACTATCTTCTCTCAACTATGGAACAAAATGATATCGAAAGAATGGAATGCCTCTTCCTCCTAGTGGCCCGGTTATAACACAACTTGATAGCCTACTAGTGGTTAAGTTTGACTACATCAACTCTTAGAAAAATAAAGAATATAGAAACATTCTTGGACCCTTTCCTTCACTTCATTCGCAGGGTGAGTGAGAAAGAAATTGGGGTTCTCATTTTGGTATCGAACTCCTTCACTGCGCTCAGATTGCCACAAATGACTGCACAATGGTAGAATTAGCCCTTAATAGTTGGCTAGTCGATAGCCTAAGTTGTGGGGGACCTAACTTCCTCAACCTCCCCTAGCTTGCCTCTCACTACCTCAACCACGTTCTCTTGCTTGCCTCCCACCTCCTCTACCTCCCATTAGGGTTGAGTTCAGGTAATAGAATTCAATAATGAAGCTACAAGATCGAAACACCAACAAATATTTCTTGTTTCTTTTGTCTTAATTTAAGACAGATACAAATGATTTGAGTCTGGATAAAAAGTTTATTTTTCGTTTTGTCTTAATTTAAAACAACTAAAAAGTTAGAATATGTATTTAAGATGAAATTATCCCTTCTTGTAGTTGTGGTTCTTCTTTATTTTTTTTTCTTGGTGTTATACCTTTTACTCCATTTGCTAATTTTTACCATTTTATAATTTATTTATTTTTCCTCCCTTTCCAGTATTGAGAGATTTTTTGAGTCATTCCATCCTTGGTGATCTATATTTAGAAAATAATATAACATGATCCATATTTAGAAAAGAAAGTAATTCATTAACATCATCTTATCTATGATTAGATTCTTTAGAATTTTAGACTCATTTCAACCTTGGTGATCTGTATTCAGTGATGAATGTGGTTCACTAATATAATCTAAAACCTATTTGGCCTTCAAGGTGAACAATGTAGCAAATATAATCAAAAGTTATATTATATAAGTTTACTATAAGGACTGGGTAATAATTTAAAATGAATTTGCTTGAAGGAAGAATTCATAATAGTGAAATATCATACACAAAATCTATGTTATAATAGTAATTCCACAAAGTGCCAAAGCATACCAAAAAACTACACAATGATGCGAAATACGCTAACTACTACAAATTAAATCCCTTGTTCCAAATAAAGTTATAGTAAAGTTTATTAATCTAAGGAATATTTTGAAAAGAATCTTCAATGAAGCACACTAGACCATGTAATAATAATATATGCAAGTCTTGCACAACAAATATGATTGAACACTCCACTACTAGTACAAGCGCTAGAAATATTATGGAATATGTTTGTTAATAACTGAGCTATGAAGAGACAGGAGATGGAGATGGATTTGAAGTGGGAGAAATTGTTATATCACCAAAACCAATTGTTGTAGGAGTAACACCAACTGATGTAACCTCATCGGTCTCCACTTTTATGAGCCTCACATAGGCAGGGAAAGCATATACATGCACAACATATATACATATAAATAAATCAATCATTCACTCACTTTAGGTATAAAAACCATACATATATTCATAGTTGCATGCATGTCTCATGTAGGATATCTAGTAAAAATAGTATTTCGTATCTTGTATGATATAGGTGACATAACTTTTGATGTTGAATCCACATTGCAGTATCAGGTGATGCCTAATGCAATTGCAGTGAAATTTTCCTGTAAATATGCGTGGAGAGTTCCAAAAAGAATGTCTCTCTAATCACCGTCATTGCATGATATACATATTTGTTGGATACATTTCTATTGGGTTATCAATATTTCTCGAGCTATAGCTCCATTACTGCATGAGGTAGTATATGTCACTCAATGGATTTTACCAAGTACAAAATGCAACTATCCCATGCATTAATGGAGCTATAGCTACACAAATATTGGTTGGTTGCCTTCACATTGTGTTTGGTTGAAGTGAGAGTTGGTCTCTTGCAGTTGCACCTGACTAGGTATACAGCTTGAGTGGGCCTAATGGTTAAGAGCAAGTGTTTCCTCCTAAAAAATCACAGGTTCAAAGCTAGAGGGAGGTAGAGTATGTATTCCTTTGTAAACTTAGAGGGAGGTAGAGTATGTATTCATTTGTAAACTTAGAAGTCAAATTGCTACACAGAAGTAGGTATCTTGTCCCATAAACAAAAATCTTATACACCAATTTGGTGTGTGGCTTGGCCTTATCCTCAGATAATAATAATAATAACTATCCAACATAATTAAGATAATTACAACATTTCTCAATTGAGTAGATAATGTGGTGTTAGTTTTAACCAAAACTTTGAATCAAGGCGAACTTGAACATATTTACAAATTCTAGACGTCGGGTCCCAACCTAATGCACCATTGATATTTTTTTCAGGGATGTTCAAATGTAAATGTGCCGTGTAGAAGACTCGATGCCGAGATCAGAGGTGATGATGTGGAACGAGGAGGGAACCTGCATATTTGAAATTCTCTTGGTGTAGAATATGTTTGACTTGACTTACATTTGTTGTAGGAGACTAAGATTTATATATACAATATGCAAAATGCTTCTCAAATTCGATACGAACTTTCACGAATGGTAAAGGTAAAGATTTATTTAATTAATGGGAACTTTTACAAATAAATTTATTCTTTTCATTTATTTCTATTTTTAACGTTTTCAACATTTTCTCACCACAAACGAAGAAGGCATCTCAATCACTCTACCCTCTCACCAAGTCATCTCAATGACGGTATATAATTGTTTGACATAATTGCTGTTGAGATTTTCAGTTTTAATAAATTGGGCAAAAATCTCATGTAGGTGACAACAATAGGATTTGTTGCTATATTAGCTCTATTTTGTTGGGAAAGAGTTAATGCATCCTATATTTGTTGTGAGAGGATTTATGAGTCAGTTGGATTCTCTTAGCTATAAAATATATGTCCGTATAGATATTGGGATGAGGTAGAGAGTGTGAGGAAATAATTATTGTAAATCTCCTATTTTAATAATAAGATTGTTGATGCCTCTATTTGGTGGACGTAGCCCAGATTGGTTGGGTGAACCACGTTAAATCACTGTGTCATTTGTGTATGTTTTTTATACTGTATTTGTCTTTTACATTACACTACACACTGGTTTGTTCTAACAATTGGTATCATAGCGTGTTGGAGCGGGTGCGTGCGTGCGACAGAGCTGCAGGTCGAGTTTTTCAAAGATTTGGCGATTGGCGCGGTTTCAGGCAAAACAGTCGCGCCAATATATTCCAGGGAACGGATTGGTGCGAGTAATCGCAGAATAGAGCGCCAATTGGCGCAGATCCGACCTTAATAGTCGCGCCAGGGCACCAATATCCCAATTGGCGCAGATCCGACAGGAATAGTCGCGCCAATTTTAGTACTTAGAGCGATTTTGCTTCCGGCGCAGATTGTTTGCTGTTCAGGTAGCGCCAAGTCCCTTTCGGCGCGCCAACCGAGGACTGTGTTGGTAAAACTGCAATGTTTTACTATTTATTTTTTTGTGTAATCTGTAGTTTTGTACAGCAAAGCGATTTTTTGATAAGTAAAGGTAGTACAGTAGAAGGCGAAGACATTTTGTTGTTAGATATTAATTTGATTGGTTAACAAGTTGGAATTGGAGATTGTTTTTTTTTGTTGTTGTTTTGGTTGATACAATATGGAGAAAACTCAGAGTGCTCTTTTTAAGATCGAGAAGTTTAATGGCAAAAACAACTTCGAGATCTGGAAGGTGAAGATGTACGATCTACTTGTGCAACAAGGCGTGGCAAAGGCATTGATGGGCAAAACCAAACAGCCTTACAACATAACAGATGATGAGTGGGATGAGATGGATGAAAGAGAAGTGAGTGCTATTCGGCTGTGTTTGGCGGGTGATGTTTTGTTTAATATCGTGTCAGAGAAAACAACTGCTGGTTTATGGATGAAGCTTGAGAAGTTGTACATGACAAAATCCTTAACCAATAGGATTCTCTTGAAGTGACAGTTGTACAGTTTGCGAATGAAGGAAGGTACATCGATTACTGATCATTTGAATGCTTTTAATACTCTCCTGGTGCAATTAAAAAGTATAGAAGTAAAATTTCCATCAGAAGATAAAGCTATTACTTTATTGTGCTCGTTGCCCGAGTCATGGGATCATATTGTTACTTCTATAAGTCTTAGTTCATCAGAAACCCTTGAGTTTGATGATGTAGTTGCATCTTTATTATCTGAAGAAACAAGGAGAAGGAAGAATTTAGAAACCTCTACATCAGAAGCAATGATGGTCAGAGGTCGTTCTAAAGAAAGACGCTTTAGTAGGTAGAGCGACTCACGTTCAAAGTCGAAAGGGAAGAAGAGTAAGGTAAAGTGTTGGTTTTGTGGCAAATTGGGGCATTTGAAGAAGGACTGCTGGAAGCGACAACAAACTTCTAAAGAAGATTCTTCGACAGAGAAGAAGGAAGCAAATACGACAGATATAGGTTCGGCATCTGGTTCAAATATGAGTGATGAAGTGTTATCAGTTAATTTATCAAATCATGATCAACATTGGCTATCAGATTCTGGTGCATCAAACCACATGTGTATTCATAAAGAATGGTTTAAAACGTATAAATCAATTAATGATGGAGTCGTGTACATGGGTAATGATGTCACATGTAATATTGTGGGAATTGGGAGTATACAGCTGCAAATGTTTGATGGGACAACCAAAATGTTAACTGATGTAAGACATGTTCCAGAATTAAGGAAAAATCTAATTTCACTAGGAGCACTTGATACAAATGGATATAAAACAATAATTCAAGGTGGAGTAATGAAAATTTACAAAGGTATTTTACTAGTAATGAAAGCTAAGAAGGTAGGAAATCTATTTCAGTTAGAAGGAAGAACAGGGTCAGATCATGTGTCTACAGTGTCTGAGCATGACAATATTTCTATTCGGTTATGCCATCAAAGGTTGGGCCATATGAGCAAAAGAGGGTTAAAAATTTTGGCTGATCGCAAGTTAGTTCCTAATCTAAAGTCTGGAAAGTTAGATTTCTGTAAACATTGTCTGTTTGGAAAACAAATTAAGTAAAAGTTTAAAATAGGCAAACATACTAGTAAAGGAATACTTGATTATATCCATTCAGATGTTTGGGGTCCAGCCCCTACAACCTCATATGGTGGCTCGTCATATTTTGTATCGTTTATTGAT